>JAUTBZ010162576.1:0-10862 GCA_032361785.1 Lepetodrilus galriftensis | reverse complement strand
AACAGTGTAGCTTACTACCAACCAGGTGAGATAACATGACAACAGTGTAGCTTACTACCAACCAGGTGAGATAACATGACAACAGTGTAGCTTACTACCAACCAGGTGAGATAACATGACAACAGTGTAGCTTACTACCAACCAGGTGAGATAACATTACAACAATGTAGCTTACTACCAACCAGGTGAGATAACATGACAACAGTGTAACCCACCTGGCCCAATGTAAAAAAAAATAAAATAAAATAAAATAAAATATAAAAATAAAATAAAATAAAAACTGGCCGAGACCAGTAGGAGCATCGTATATCTCACTCTGCTACATTAATGTCGCTACATTCCTTGTGATTTCTTTCCTGCAGAGTCTGAGCAGCAGGTGTTGTACAACATAGAGGGCGCAGGTCCAACACCTGTCATCCCCGGCACCAGCAGCTCCACCCAATGGAGAACTGACGGCGTGGTGGTCGCCAGCTGTATCTGTCTTCTCATCAGCCTCATTCTGGCTGTATGAGCCTCATTCTGACTGCATAAGAGCCTCATACTGGCTGTATTAGAGTCTCATTCTGACTGTATAAGAGCCTCATTCTGACTGTATAAGAGCCTCATTCTGACTGTAGATTGTAGGAGTCTTACTTGTCGGAGTTTCAGTAACTTTCTGTTCTCGAAAATAACCTCAATTCCATGTTAACTGAAAATTATATCTCAGGAAAAATATGAGAGTTATTTATGGAATATTTGCCAGATCTCTGATTTGTTTACTTACGTAAGTTGTATATTTTCCAGGTACAACCACATCAGCTAATGTCATGGTATTCTTACAGTGACAATGGAGTTGTTGGATATACTGAACCAAAAGAGAAACTTGATTTTTGTACATAGTTCCTCACAAGAACCCACTGCAAAATAAACAACCACATGTTTTATCATTTCTGGAATTGTTCAGGGATCAGAGTTTGTTCCTGCTGTTCCTTATCTTCTTTGTATCTGTTCACAGTCCCATATAGTCCAAGTCAACTTTCTTTTTTTGCTCAGTATATTAACCTCCAAAGCTTTTCAATATTAAATTTACTTTTGATTTTCCCTTCATTGGCTTTTATACCTCATGACAACCTACTGCATAGCTGACCTTATTATCTAACCAGGTAGATGACATTGGTTATGTACTCCATAGGGTAGAGAGAATGCTATTTTCTACAATAGGTTTGCGCTTATCCTCTGCAGATATATTATAAACTTACTAATATTTTCTTGTTTTCATATTAATTATACATATATTTTAAAATGTTTTATTTATAAGCTATACTAACCCAAATATTTTAACAAATTGTTAGTAATTTACAATTTTGTAAACCATTTATAGAGGCAGCTATACAACCTAATGTTTTATATGATTTTCTTTTTAGAAAACTACGTTCAGGTGTTGTGGTTATCTAATATGAGATATTCTTTATCTATACCATTTGATATTTGATAACTTTTGTATAATATGTTGGTTCAGGGCACACACATTCATGTCATGTACTGGTATCTGCTGTATGTTATTTCCCAAAAAAAATTATGAATAATTTGTTTCTTTACACACACACACACACACACACACACACACACACACAGGCACACACACACACATACACAGGCACACACACACAGGTACACAGGCACACACACACACACACAGGCACACTTAGGCACAAATAACCACACACACACACATTGGTTCTCTGTCCATATTAACTCTACAGACTGCTCCCGTTGTGACGTAAAACAGTAATTCACCACACTGTAGTGTTCATGCTATATAGCATAATACTTTCCAGGCAGTGCAGTGCGTCTGTCTGTCTGTCTGTCTGTCTGATAGTTGAAGACAATCCTGCCTAGGCCATCTAGGACTAGGGGAGATAATTGAAGACTGACATGTAAATTTGAGAATACTTTTTGTGTTTGATAAATTGATATGAATTCCTCATGTTTACTGTTAATCCCTTGCCATCTGCAGATGGCAATAGTGAGGTCACAAACATTTCACTTTTCCATCTGCAGATGGCAACAGTGAGGTCACAAACATTCCACTCCTCTCTCACCACTGGCACTGTTGATGTAAACAATGGTTTGCTTATTGGAGCAGGAAAACCACACTTTATTTTGTTTTGTCTTTTAGATGTTTGCCATACATTGTTATTGTTGGTGATCTGTGGGCCTGCTTATAATTTGGATAAAATCATGTAATAATAATAATATTACTACTTATATGTGTATTTTAGTTATGCAATAGTTTTACTAGAAACTATAGATCCATTAGCTATAAGGCCACAGAACTCAATAAAAATCAAACTGTAAGTCACAATAACATCTATTGAGTAGTACAGTACACCTCGCATATAACGGACTCATTGGGACCGGCTATTTTGGTCCGTTATATGCAGAGTCCGTTATACGCATATGCCGTGATTAGCGTTAAGACAGGACCGGGACTTCAGATTGAGTCCGTAATAAGCGAGTGTCCGGTTTATTCCGAGGCCGGTATATGCGAGGTCTACTGTATGTGCAGCGAGTCTTGGCTGTAGCCAGGGAGATTGTTGGCAGCAGTTCCTGGCTGTAAGCCCTACTAGGCTCAGTACCAGCGCCATTGCACTACCATAATTACTCTAATAATTTGAACACTCTAAAAGTTCAAACACCTAAATTAATTGCTGATAATCAAAATCTTCCGACCCTAAAAATACTTAAGCATGACCAATTTTTAATTGTAATTTTCTAATTATTCGGACACAATAAAAAATCAAAACAATTTATGTATTTATATATATAAGGTATTTTTTTAAATCCTTCATTTATTTACCCTTTCATTTACAACCATATATTACACTTTAATTTATAGATAATTTCATATTTTTGTATTTTTCTAACAAATCAAACAGCTACAAATTTGATTATTTTCCACTGTTAAGAGTTATTAAGGTAATTTATGGTATGATGTTTACCTAATAAGGACACAATGAGCCGACTAAACCTTTCTTGTGTTGTCATTTAGTATGTTTGTAGTGTAGTTGGTCTAAGCAGTGCCTTTTCATTATGTATTAATTTGTATTGTATTCTCTTTGAAAATAAACACAATTTATAACTAACCGTTTTTGTTCTTCATTAGAGGTCAAGATATCTTGAACTGTAGCCTGCCATGACCATGATATGGTTACATTATTTAAGAGATATTAAACTTGTCATGAAACGATAACTTTTCATTTATAAAGAGATACACTCTCTTGTATTCATTGTTTAAAACAAAATATCTGATGTAATGTGTTTTTAGAACAAATATAGGCCTAATCTAGTTATGAAATATTATCTTTGCATATATCAAACATTTGTACATCTTGAGATAATTTAATTCTCAAAACCAAGCAATTCCATGTTGGTGGAAGGGGAAGCAAATTATGTCTGCTGTGCTAGTAATAATACTAGTATTATGAGTATAAAGCTATATTTGCAAGAATCTGTGCTTTCAAATAATATGAAATGCCACCAAACTCATCGAAATCAATCATTTTACCTGTCGATAAACAATTTAGATTATTTTGAAAATGCATATGGAGCCTTTTTCTTATTTGCATCTAGTATATATTCATGCGCCTCCTTTAGATTCCTTTCGACGTTAGTCACGTGGTTAGAATGGTACGCTGTAATTGGTCCTTGGTCAGGCTGTTGAAAGCCGCGCACGTGCGCAGCATGTCATTTCCCACACTCATTCTCGCCTAGCAGTCTACATTAAAAAAATAACGGACTACCCGGACAATGAGCGATAAAAAGTACCAATCAAGTGTTTGCGTGTTTTACACGTGACCTGCACCCATATCTAACATGATTTTATGTATGTCAAGTGAATGTACTTTGCAGTTGTAGTCAAGAACTAGTCCAAAACAGCCATAAATATCTGTGATGTTATGCCTTTGTAGAACTAGAAGAAAATGCTCTTGTTCTGGAGAGCTGACAAGTTGCTGCTACTCCGCGCTACTCACACACACAAGTAGTAGAGTTATTGTCAGCTGATTATGTATATGGTACTTCAACCTATTGAAAACAAGCTATTTTAATACCATAAAGGCATACATACTATCACAGTTGATAGACACGTATAGTGGACAAACGAATTTCGATCTGAGACTAATTACGCTGGATTTATAACCCAAAGGTTGTTATTTACTAATGTACTTGTTCCCCAAACACTCGATATTTTATATGAATAAAAGAAACGTTCCGCTAATTATATTGTCTTTGATACATCAACTGATCTATGAAGGAAGTATAAGAAAATCTAGTCATTTCACTTTGAATTCTAAGAAAATCTGGTCGTTTCACTGACTTTGAATTCTTTTAAAAATGTAGTCGTACCACTTTGAGTTATGTCCCTTTGCATGAATATGAATAACAGCAAAAAGAAATACTACCACATTCAGATTGACGACAGCTGGTAATACACTCTGTTCAAAGTATATTGATGTTGCAGTGGAATTGTGTGGAAATCATAGTATTACAGCGGTGGAAGGTTTTGGGGAAATACTAACATGGTTTTATGCATGTCAAGTGAATGTACTTTGCAGCTGTAGAACTAGTCCAAAATAACCATATACTAGTATATCTGTGATATTATGCATTTAAATCAACTTTCATACTGTTTTAAACTCAGATACAATAATAGTTGCCATCCGGTGTTCTATAATATCTATCTGAATGTCTAGCAACACTAGCCTTTATAACGATTGTTCTCCCGGTATTAGCACTACTCATACTACAACTGTTCTCATAAGTTACAAGCACAATAAAGGCACCAATACCATCACATACTGAATCGATGGTTGATGTTCCATTGGTAGCAAGCTGTGCCATTTTCTAATTGAGCACATCTGCTTCTGTTTATATCAACTTGCTGTGATAGTTGATCATGTGCATGTTCTTTGCCGTGTTGGTATATATTATGCCAATTGTCTGTATCTTCTTCTGGCACAAAATAATATACCCGTTAGTCACTTTCTATTGAGCTAGACGCTGTCTGTATTTAGCTATAGTAACAGTCTTCTTAACTCTGATGATAATGAGCGTTATTCTTTATACCGATAGTTTGAATAGTATACGATCAAAATGAATGCTAATGTATAGGAATTGTCGTAGCTATAGCATGTGATGCATCACAGTAATTAGGGAAGTTAATACCGACAACCTGATTCTGATACCACACCCGTGTATCATCATTTCAATTAGCATAATATCTGATAGTATTCCACAAATCGGGCTTATATTTCATATCATATCGCTGATCAAATTGCATTTGCCAGATCAACATCTAACGGATGTAATCATGATTACAGTCATATATCGAAATTATTAAACACACACGATGCATTATTTGTGAAAGTGTATTGATACTTGGCACATACGATTCGTACCTATATAGGTGGCCTTAGTATATGCCTTTACACTGTAGGTTGAACAACTTTCAAGGAAACTGGGTCGTGTCAATTTCAATATATGACACTATAATTTATTGATTAAATATTAACATTTCTGCAGCCAATTGTAATGGGGACAGGTATTATGAAACACCCTGTATATGCATATTTTACTCACGTATGCAAAAGTGTATTAATGACCAATGCATAGAAGGAATATTGCTAAAAAGATTATATTCTCGACTCAGAATTTTGTTCATAAAACTTCATGTGAAGTCATAGCACGTTTTTGTGCTCAACGCACGTGCTATGACTCTCGGGCTATGACGTCACATGACGTTTTATGAACAAAATTCTGAGTTGAGTATGAAATCGTACTCAGAAATGTTTCGTAATCTCGGGCCCTGGTTTACAGCCACTCTAAATTAGTATCGGTACAATTATTACACAGTAAACATGTTTTGACCTAATGCTCAGGGTGTAATCATTACTCTACTCCTTATACATATAGCAATTATAATATTTGAAAGGTAATAAACATAATTGTAATTTTCCAACTTGGCCACAAAATTCTGTTCTGGCCACAAGGGGGATTTGTGCACAAAACATTACAAATAAATAATACAGTTAACTGAATGGTTCTTACCATAATCAAACGGAACTCTTAACATGTCCAGATTTAGATTATCATTTTTCAAAGTGGTGCGTCGTGGGGCTGCAAGAAAACAGAAAATGTGAAATATGACATCAAAAAGAAGGTACTGGGAAGGAAATAATTATCTATCTTGTATGTACATTACCGGTAGTTATCAACTGGTATCGAAGGGTATATGGGTTAATGTAAGAACATACTAGGTTGGTCACAACTTAAATACTGAAAATCTGAGGACAAAACTCACTTGAAAGACTCTTCGTCTCTTTCCATTCTGCATCGTCATCTGTGATAAACGTTGCACCAAAGTTCTTGGCCTTTCGTACTCGCTTACCAGAACTAGGTACTTCGCTGTCCATTGTATCAGATTCACCGTCCGATTCACTAAGATTGGTGATCTTATTGATGTTCTCTATAGTTAGAAATGAATCTGGATTCTCATCATCTTCCTCAGCATTGTCCATTTCAATAATCCCGTCCACCACTTCATCTGCAGTGGCTGTACTCACTGTGTCTTTGTCATCAACATCCTCTGCAGTCTTTTTACACTTAGGTTCATCAATTGTTTCACTAGCACCTTCTTGCTCGCTTTGGACTCCCGATTTAGATTCTTCTTCCTGGCGACTATTTGCTTCATCGTCATCTCCTGCCTGACCACCCTTGTTCCCTTCCTTATCCCCAACTGCAACATGGCCATCCACTAACACATCACCCTTGTCTCCAACTGCACCATGACCATCGATTAACACATCACCCTTGTTCCCTTTATCTCCAACTGCACCGTGACCATCCACTAACACATCACGTGTAGCGTTGTCACCCTCACCTTGTTGCCCAACCGTTTTCATAGGAACGGGAAGAGATATTGTTAGTATTTCATCGTCTTCCTCTTCATTCAGGTCTTTGTTTTCTTCTTCAGATACAGTTTCTTTGTGTGCGGTTGCGGTTGCAGGTGTGGTTGCGGTTGGTTCTGAAGCATAGTCATGGTCAGATACAACAACGTTTCTAGAGCCACCTTTCACTGCTGAAGGTCCCTGCTTGTGCTCTACATCGTTGTTACTACCCACTGCAGCATCAAGTACCATATCAACGTCGGTGTCATTTGATGTAGCACCCTCAGATTCCATAGTCACGATCCACGTTGTGCGGGCAGTTAAAACTCTCGTCAAGCAGTTAGACGGTTAGACTCCACTTGTGTGCTACTGAAAACAAGACCAGTTGTTAGTGGCAATAATTCTTAGAATTCCAATCATTGCACAATATAAATCTTCACTTCACATTATTATTATTATTAATTATTATTATTATATTTAATAATATTATTATATCTAGTGCTTATATAACTACATTTGCAGTGCCAAATCCATGCTTCAGAAGCATGTTCATAGCACTATATTATTACCCCGGTCAGTGGATCAACATGCACTCATTTCACCTTCTCAACTCCCTGGAGAGTATACAACCTAACTTCTTCAGTTAGGTCAATGAGTGTTTGAAGAGTGAACATGCGAATTATGCTATTGCCGATTATATTTAATTATTATGTCTTATGTTAACATGACAAGTGTGTGTCGTCAATAAACTTATGATAGTACGTGAGTGAGTGAATATATGGAGTTTAATGTCACGGCGGGAATCTTTCACCCATTTGCAACGAATGATAGTACGTAACATATTGTTTTTGTATTAGCGTCTTGGTTACTAAGGGATCTACGTTACTCTTCACAATTTAACTCATGATTCAGATATCCGATTGATTTGTCATCCGACAGTTTTGAGTCAGAAACGGGACCGTGCAGACTATCGGGGCTCCACTGTACGGTATTGGAGGCCCTGACTCTATATATGTACCAGGCCCCGAGAATACAAAACTTTTTTAGTACGATTTAATATTTTAGGGCAAGAGGAAACCCTGCGAGCACCGGCTGGTAACGACAAGACCATTGCCACTCTACAAACATTGCATCCTATCAATATCGCGTCAGAAAGGTAACTTTCGCGAACATTGATGCCGACTCCTCGGGGCAGAATTTAAACGTGGAACCTTTGGCTCCGAAGTCCAACATTCTACCACTGCGCTACCACCCGCCTTATCTTTACTTATTAATTAGATTATAATTTAGATTATAATGTAAGTTATAATTTATATCCTGCCATGTGACCTTGGAAGTTTTACTCAGTAAACTTCACCCTGTGACGATGTTTGACAAGACGGCACATTTACGTGTCGTATATACCTATTCAACGAAAAAGTACGAACATCGTGCAAGTATTTGATAATAATATATAGATATACCATCGTAAACTTACATACACAAATCAACTGAAACTTCTAGTCAAGCAGCTACTGCCTGTTCACATAGGAAGTGTCTATAAATAAACCTAATTAGTATGCAGGTTTGTGAGAGCCCTCTGGTGTCAGTTCAAATTACACATATTTATTCATGACACAAAGAAATATCATTAGAACAAACAAAAAAATAAAAGCATAGTATTGGTAACATTGACAACATTATTATTAAAAGTGTTATCATGCACGGGTGGGGTAAATAGATATTTCGTACAAATTAATAAAAAACTTTTGTGATAGATCAGAGTTATCTGCACTTAGACGTCCACAAATATTTACTTCATGAAATAGTTTCAACATAGTGATCAGTCTGACATCAAATGTTGTCATCCGCTCACTTCGGTGACGGTTCTTAGAAGCACAAATAAAAATTAACCACACATGTGATACTGATTTATGTATTTAAAAAAACAACATAATGTGATCACGATACCACGAAAACCGAACACTAGTCCTAACCAAGCTAAATTGTCAATATTGATACAAACGTAAGCATAACCTCTTCATGTTGTTAAATTAGTGCAAACAATCACAATTTTATTGGTTTACCTGCATAGTTGTTAATATCAGTTTCACGTTGTAGTATAACTTAGAATCTAATATATAAAGACCGAATGGAATCAGAACACCGCGCCCATTCATGCAGTCTTCTTAAAAACTTGAAATAGTAAATGACAAAAACACGAAATAGGAATATCATTGGAAAGTATAAAGCCGCGTTAAAATATACCGGGTGTTGGTACAGGAATAGTATATCTATCTAAAACAATTCTTTAAACATGATTCCAATAATGTATTGCCAGAAATATGCTTCCATATTAATTCTTTCAAGAGTTAGAGTCCAAATATTATGTAAATACATTTGGTGCCAAGCAGAAAATTAATCGGTATGTTACTGAATTATAATTATAATATAATGCTATGTCATATACAATATAAAATATTATTATATTAAATATTCATGTACGTGGCTGATGTAGTTAACGGTTACCTTTTAGTTATATTGTAAAGTTCATCCGTTTTTAAGTTCAGATTCTACTTTTATATATTTCTTTTGCTGGGACCATAGAATGATAGAAGTTCTCAGCTGTAGAATCGTGTTATTTTTTCTAAAACCATAGAATAAACTAAAATTAGAACTGTACAAAAAGACAATATGAACAAACTTAAATAATTATTTATGATTTGATAATTTGATGTCATATCTAAAACTGTCATCACCTAAATACCACAAATATTACTGTGTTTTGATAGTTTTATAGTGATAGATCTAGTAATATTCCATCTCAAAAACCAAATCTAGAGTAGAGGCAGATGAAAGAATATATTGGACAAATTATTTAGTAGATGGATATAGTCAGTAACACGATCTTCATGTTTAATATAGGTCTAGATCTATTGTTGTTACCTGACTAATGGAGTGTCGCTGTGACTCTTAAGTGTTCTTGGAAACTTGGTCTTGTTATTTTAGATACTTTCTCCACTTGGCCACTTCTCTTTGGTTGTGCATTCACAATTGCAAATTTCTAGTGAATAATCTTTTGTGATCTAAGTATGCGCCATTGTTACTTTTGTATTGAGCGATGTTCTAAATACATGCATCGTCAAACATTACATTCATATGGGAAGTATTATAAATATAAACCGGTATCAACATCAAACACTTGTTTGTGGCAGTTTTCAAGGCCACATGTTGTATTTTCACAAAGTTCTCCACAAGTAGAAGATTTGATATTATCTCATCCTTCCTTGGGAAACAAGAGTAAACTGCGTCCCAGCCATTACGTACTTCAGACTGAATTGGCAGGTAATGAACATTGTCAATTTAAAGCCCATGTACACTTTTAATCTACTGACCTCAGAATGATTGTAGCACTACAAGATTTGTAACTGACATTACGACTCCCATTACGACCCTTTTACGACTCCTATTACAACTCTTATGACTCTGAGTACGACTTATGACTCCCATTACGACCCTCTTACGACTCTCCCATTACGACTTATGACTCTCATTACGAC
Source organism: Lepetodrilus galriftensis (assembly GCA_032361785.1). Classification (NCBI taxonomy): domain Eukaryota; kingdom Metazoa; phylum Mollusca; class Gastropoda; order Lepetellida; family Lepetodrilidae; genus Lepetodrilus; species Lepetodrilus galriftensis. The sequence goes on along the minus strand of JAUTBZ010162576.1, from coordinate 397 downwards.
CCTCTTACGACACCTCTTACGACACCTATTACGACTTCCACTATGACTCCCATTACGACCCTCTTATGACACCTATTACGGCTCCCATTACGACCCTCTTACGACTCCCGTTACGACCCACTTATGACTTCCGTTACGACCCGCTTACAACTCCCATTACGACCCTCATACGACTCCCAATATGACCCTCTTACGACTCCCATTATGACTCCCATTATGACTCCCATTAGGACCCTTGTATGATTCCCATTACAACCCTCACGACTCATATTACAACTTATGACTCCTATTATGGCATGAATCCCATTACGACCCTCTTATGACTCCCATTACGACTCCCATTGCGACCCTCCATTATGACCCTTATGACCCATTACGACCCTCTTATGACTCCCAT
>JAUTBZ010162554.1:0-10862 GCA_032361785.1 Lepetodrilus galriftensis | reverse complement strand
ATTTTTTGCCGCACAATTTGCCTTGTAAATGCCGCACAATTTACCAAAACTTGCCGCACAATGCCAGATGCCCTGCTTATTGGGATAGTAAGTTTTAAAGTTAGTTTCTATCGCTGAATTATATGCTATGTGAAGTGAGATAGGGACATGGACATCCAACTCTATGGACATCCATGGACATCCAACTCTATGGACATCCATGGACATCCAGCTCTATGGACATCCATGGACATTTATGGACAGAAGCCAGACAACTGGTGGTGAAAAGAGATCAATACCAGCAGACAGCCAACAGAGCCAGTACCAGATTTCTTTCAGGGGAACTGACAAGAATTTAGAGGAACTGACACAGAATTACACTGAGTTTGCCAATTAGGAAAATTACAATCTCACAGTATTTTGAGATAATCAAATCATATCTGAGAACACAGAACATTATGATTTCAAGCAAAGAATGAATGCTCTGTATTATTAAGACATTTCTTGAAGGATGATTCAATTGATATATATATAGCTTTCTGTCTTCTTTCATAGAACATAGAGAAGGAAATAAAGCTGTTGTATATTGTTTTGGTATTAACCTTCTCCCTGTACCCGGCATCTGAATATTCCCAACAGCAATCCTCTTAATAATACAACAATAAGAAAAGGACATTGTATTTGGGTTTTAACAGTTTTCTTAAACTAACCTTCTGTAGACATTTAAAGATGCACTAAAGTACAATTAGTGATAATAATCTATGCTTATGGTGATGACAATGACTATCATTATTATCATCATCATCATCATTATTATAATAATCATTATTATTATCGTTATTTATGACAACCTCCATTATTGTTGTTGTCAGACTAAAACAACACATTTCCGAAAATCATATTTCTGTTCATGAGACTTAAGCCAGTCTTTTAAATCCAGCTTAGCAGTGTACTGTTATACCACCTAACACTATTATTTCTGGACGAATGCTGTAATAATACTTCTCTATGCCTTATCTTTATTCCCCAAACATGTTAGGAACTAAAAGGTGAGAGTGGTTGGAGAAAACTGTGTTAACTGATAAGACCTCTCCCACTACGAGTTCCAGAGTAAAGCACCACCATATTATGGCATGAGACCTATTACCATATTAGCGGGATTCCCTGATTATCAGAATTGCTTCAGGTGTCAGTAGAATCTAATGCTTGCCTACTGTAACACACTCTGAAGGAAACTAAAAGCTTTCATAACATCCAAATATTTTTTTCTTTCCCCCATGGAGTTTTGCTTGGAGCACGTAATTTCCATTTGCTTATCAAAGGTTGGGCGCCAATGTCTTGTGTGTTACAAACAAAGCTTTGTAAGTGTTTCTCTTCATTTCGGTAAAACTGGAGCGTTTAAGTTGCTTTTATATCAGTATTATATCAGGAAAGGTTATAATCAACGTCTATAATATCATGGAAACTAGGACCTTTGTACAAAGAACTACTGCTACTCACGTCAAGTAATCATATTAAATGATAAGGTTCGGTGAATGGCCCATTCAGTTTGTACTTCGCCCAGAACATTGAAAACATAAATACATTGACTTCCTGTCTCCGATAAATTGATAGGGCCACTTTACATGTGTATAATACCGAGCATAATACTACACGCAGAGGCATCATAAGAGTGGTGCATAAATTATCTGTGTATCAAATAAGTATCAACCTCCTCCGCAGTATGGCAATGTCAAAAGACGACCATGGCCAAAACACCTGTGGCTTTCTTGTTTCCTTCATTCTTTCAACCCATTCTACAATTTATTACTAGTCATATAACTATAATATAACTATTGATGTAGAAGAATATAATATTATATCCCCAAGCAAACATAAAATTCACCCAAGGCAAACAAGGATCGCGTGACCACTGGTACCACACTGAGAGTTTGATATCATATCCATACTTTCTGGATATTAACCAATAAGCTACTATATATAAGCCACGTGCCAAAACGATCATCTTTGAGGCTAAAGTTTTATGTTTGATTTTGGATGTTTGGGCTGTATCAGCTGTATGAGTATACATTATACAATGCTTATTAATCAAGATTTATATGGCAATTTGCATACTAGTATCAATAAATGCTGAACTCATAGTTTCCTGATAGTCGCAGTCCGAATAGGCCTGTAACCTGTAGGGAAAAGAATAAAGTTTGCCACAAAAACACGTACTAAATTACATATAAACCAGCTGTAAAATTAATTCGCCAATCAAATAACCTGACAGTAACACCAAAAAACAAAAGTTCCGTCATCTAATCCGGTGCTCAAACGCCCGCTGTGTTCTAATTAGGAAAAGCGTTAGGTTTGCTAATCAGTTGTGGGGGATCAACTTACCGTTCTCTCAGACAACTGTCACAGTATATATGGTATTCCTCTGTGAATGCAAGTAGCCACGTGCTGCTGTGAGCTGATATGTACAACACTTGTATGTGACACCTCCCGTGTATCTGTCTCTGGTCTTTACCTCAATCAATCCAGCGACGCTACACTCGCTTAATCCGTTTTCCAGATAGCACAATATCCTCTAAACTACGTTCGATCCGTTTTCTAAGCACTGTGATAGGATTTGACGAAAGTCAGATCCCTTCGCTTCAGAGAGTTTGCGACACGCCCCCCTTGTCACATTCTGTCAATCATAGGAATGTACCACGCCTCTCGGCCAATCGTTTCGCTGGAAAGACGATATACTCTTGTTATTATCGGAAGAGTTCCTTGAATATTGTGGCCGCTGGACAACATTGGCGTATGATTTCGAACCTAATTAACATGTATATCTGTAATGTCAACTCATAAAGTTGTTTTAGGGATGATTCTCGAGATTATTGCTACTACTGGTCATATAATGGAATGGTCTGTAATTCGATGGAGATTATTATCAAACCAACACTATTGGTAAAACTTGTTAAAAAGATGGAAGCAGAATGCTCATGCTGACACTCATCTGCGTGTTTCTACCATTCTAGTCTAAGTATATCAAGACTAAATTTGTATAGCAGTAGAGACATCTTACCAAAGTATAGGCCTACCATCAGTCGTGCCACCGAGGACAAAACGATGTCGTACATCTTCAAATGAACATTTAAATATTGTTCCCTCCTGGGCATAAACACGGATAATATGACAACGCCTTCAGTACGGAGAAGGTTAATAATATAATAATGCTGTGGTACAGGAATTTGCAGGTTTTTGTGTGTAGAAAGTTGTGAATGACACTCTATAATTACATTATACATAAAACACATAAATGCGTAATATTCAAAACAAGCACGCGCTTGTGAGGTTGTATCGGGTATTTATTGTATTATTATTACTGAGTATTAGGCTATTATTATTATTATTATTACATGTATTATCTCATTATTGTCTTATTAATTAATTTATTATTATTAGTATTACTATTACTAGTATTATGTCTGTATCAGCTCCTGCAGGTGTTTATTATTACATTGTATTTTTTTTAAAAGAGTATTATTATTATTATTAATATTATTATTATTATTATTATTATTTATTATTATTATTATTATTTATTTATTATTATTACATCTGTGTCCGTCCCTGCGGGTGTTTACATTATTATTATTATTATTACTTCATACTATTATTATTATTATTATTATTATTATTAATATTACTATTACTACTATACTACTATTATGGCTGTATCCGCCCCTGGAATAGTACCATGCGCATTAGGTTATATTTCTCATATTCTTCTTCTGGTGTTAACATTATTACTGTATTTCACAGACTTAAATTAACTACATGGTAATAATAGGAAGAAGGAAAATATTAATATAATGTCTGTATGACGGAATGGTCTTAACTATTCCTTGTTAATTATATGGATTACTTGCGTTTAGTGTCAGTTGGTGTTCAAGAATAACTTCATAAAGGCCGGGAAAAGTCAGATATGCCACTGATATGAATACTATACTATCTAAACAATGTATATTTAGTGAACGGAATCAATTATTGGTAAGATGTACAGTAATCATTTTCAGGTAGTATTTGTTATTGAACCCAGTGCGGTGTAATATCAAACTCAAGTAAATATTAAATTTATGAGCGTATGGTAGTTCTAGTATCCTAACTTATTTGTTCTCTCTCTCTCTCTCTCTCTCTCTCTCTCTCTCCCTCTCCCTCTCTCTCCCCTCTGTGTGTGTGTATCTCTCAAGCGATGTATCTCGTACTGTCCTTCTACTGGCGAGATGGATGTTTTTATGTTGTGTAAGAATGGGTGAGACAACAGTAAAAACTTTCTTTCTTCTTCTTCTTCTTCTTCTTCTTCTTCTTCTTCTTCTTCTTCTTCTTCTTCTTCTTCTTCTTCTTCTTCTTCTTTCCCCTCTCCCCCTCTCTCTATCTCTCTCTGATCGCATTCAACCAGTTAAGTGGCAAGTTTAGTATGTCTTGTCAGCGAAGTTGATTCAATAATTTAGCTTGTATCTCTCTTCTAAGGACTTCTTCTTATACGTTTATTTTGCTTTTACCTGTTTTTAATGTCAAGGGAGATTTCATTATATTATGTCGCATCTACTGTCATGTAATGGTTGTCAATGTCTGTATGATTTCATCTGACAATGCCAGTGTCATCGCGATCACTATAGTAGCTATTACAATGGGGACTGTTTGACATTCATACAAGACATGTATACATCAGTTATACGAGACTGTTGTACCACTGTACACGGCATATACATTATCGCTTGCACGTTTCATATTGAATGGACAACTAAGCCACCATACTTTAATTATACCACGGGGATTTACATGTGTGTGTGTGTGTTCTAAGGCAGAATTGATTATGAAATGTATTAACCGGCTCGATATAGACTTAAAAATTAAAACTTCTTGAACTTTAAAAAAATCGTTACACAACAGCTAGCAACGAATTCAATTACTACGCCATCATAGGGTTTTCTCCACTATTTCATTACCTTTAATATCAGACCGCGAGTCCGATAAGTAAAAGAGTTCCGTGGATCGACGTAGAACTCCATAGGATTCATTATCAGACAAGTCTTGCAACCAGATCAATCAAAGTCACTTTCAATATTCTCTATGGAAAATCGACAACTTTGACTGGTTCGAAACCAGTTAAATAATATAAATGTTTTCCTTGTGTGTTTTCTGTTCGTACCCCCAGACCAAACCCTCTTGAAATGGTTTGAAGGACGTAAGGCACGATGTCATGCTCGCGAAGTTACGATACGGGCGGGTTATTTTCGGGGTTTTTCTGGCGACGTGACGCTATCAAACGTGTACGATGTCCTCCTTGAACTTTGCTTTAATATTTCTCATTAAAGTAGAGAGGGTTCGTCGTTGGTGAGTTGCACTACTTCAGGAACTCGGATTTGAAGGATATAATTAGGTCTTGCTCTTTGATATCCAAACTGTGTGTTGGAATCGACCGTAGTCATGACATCAGACGGGGTTACCTCCCCCGATGAAATTTAATATGCACCAATTAAGATAATGTTCAAAGGAATATTCATATTTAATATAATATTGAAAAAGGATGATTTTCAGTGTGTGCGGAATGGAGATTATGCAAATAAAGAGTTCATCTACATGGTAGGGCTTTGTGAGAAGAGAATCAGATTTCGTTAATTTAAAACAGAATTGCTCCCAAATGTATTGGGAATATGCCATATGCATCCTGCAAAATATGTATGCAAAATGACATGAAATTGGTAGAGACCTTTTCCTCACAATGTTAAATGTCCACGTTCAATATAATCAAATGGATGTAATTAATTCACAATGAAGTGTCTATTTATATAAAGACATTCAGACAGACATTATAACTCGTTAACTGCACATTATCTTCCCCCCTGCGAATACATTAAGCGTATCATTGAATCTGGACACGAGATTACGAAATATTTTAAAGTACGATTCAATTCTTCTCAACTGTATATCCTGTTCACAAATTCCGATATAAAACTTGACCTTAAGTTATGAAATCGTACTCAGAATGTTTCGCAATCTCGGTGCTAGGTCAATGTAATGCGATTATTAAACGATTCTTATTATATCTAATGATTGACATATTTGGATGTCAGCAAAAACGTGCGAGCGTATTAATTTTATAGCATGTGCACAACGTAACGCTGGATCAGGTTCACGTCGAATTTGAATAAAATCTTGCACAAACTAGTTTTATTTTGTGATAGGAACACATTGCTCTTGAGCTTCGAATATTCAAAATCTGATTATATTAGTCCATGCGGTTCCTAGTATATACATCGCTAGTGCTTAATAGACACATCTACACCAATATATTCGTATAACAGGGGCCGTGTTCCCGAAGCTATCGTACACGTAACGACATCGTTAAGCCTTCGTGGGGGAAACTTTGATGATCTAGAAATACTGGCGATCCTATGATTCGAACCCGAGTTGGTGGATTTCGAGTCCAACGCTCTACCGAATAAGCCAAAGAGAGTAGGCTAATTCCGATACCATTACCAGTAGGAACATCTTATATCACACCAGGCTACATACATCTGCTAAATCTCTATGCGCTATTGATGTATGTGGAATAGAGGATTTGTATTTTGTGTTTTATTCGTTTATCGTGTTTTATTGACACGTGTACATTAATCGTTTAAATCTCACGGGCACGAACAACGCGACACGATGAGTGCGATCATGTCTTGTAACAAACGCATGACATTAGACAGCGGATGTTTTCTTCGGTTACATCTGTACTATGAAAATGAAATTCTTTTTGAGTGCATGTACAACGCATTATATGGATTTAAGGCATTTATTTCACGATGGTTACAAAGAAATAGGCAATTTCATGATCGTGTATGTGTGTGATGATAAAATGATACCGTGCACTGTTATTGATTTATTTATTATGTTAGATTATCCATGATGATATTATTTTTTAAATGGGCACTGACATTCCTCGTATTGTACACACACGCGCACACACACACGCACATATTTAATAAAGTAACCTTGACGTACAGACATTTACTGCAAGGTGGATAATTGTTGGAGTTTGCATTTTTATTATAGTATTCCTTACAATAGCATCTAAGAACATTATTTCTACTAAAAACAGTGCAGTAAAGAGAAGAATCATCTTCTGATCTCGGTCTCCTAGTCCAGCGTTCATTATGGGTGCATTTACCTTCAGAGGCACGCAATTCCCAGCTAAGATTTCTCGAATCAAGTTCTTCTGTGGCATTGCAGCTTGTCCCCTATTAGGGTCAATAGCGTCTAGACGGAAGACTCGTGAGCCGTGAAATATGTGTACAAATAGGCTATGCCATTACGTTCACCTAGGGAGAACAAAGGACAGTCTTAATTGGAGAATCTGCCTGGATACTGACAAGTCCTTACCCGGGCCCTTCGCTCGCATGTATTATTCAGAATCTGGTACAGATCTTGCGCTTCACGAAGAAGGTCGTACTGTAGTTCAGGTCTGCGTTTCACGAATCGGTCGAGTTGTATAGTCAGGGGCGTAAATCTAGAAGTACGTTTTGTAATAGCAGACTCGGTTCTTACAAAATACGTTGAAGGGGTTTCATTTTTCGATTTTCTATTTCTTTTTACGTTAAACATCGAAAAGAATTAATACCTCCTACATCCCTGCCAAGGACTACATAGCAGGGCATTATGTAAGCCTGGCTTTACGGCCTAGATTTACGCCAGGACTAACGTCGTGAAATGCAGGCCTACTACTTCTGACATGGCACTCCGAACTTCATACGACTTTGGTTTTCTTCAATAGAAAATTCAAAATGTGAACATCTGCTGTCAACTTCTATGTAATATTGTAATTATATGTAATATGATGTCATAACATAATATCTGTATATCTTCAATTCTGGAGGAAATAAAGCATCTCTCTCTCTCTCTCTATTCACAATTATTGAAATTGAAATTGAATGTTATGAATATAATATTCGCTTTCCTATATTAATGAACAAATAGTTGACGCATTTTTATCTTGATGACCGTACGTGTTATTTGATCTATGCGTCTGTTAATTTAGAAAAGTTAAATTAGAACCTCAATTTTAAGAGAAAAATATGAAGTACGATATGTACATCACGGCGCAATTAACACTCCTCATGCTGGAGGCAACCGGAGATGCCATAAAGAACAGTGATTTGGTCTATTCCAACAGGGAGAGGGTTAATCAGTCAATATTATAGGATGGACAGCTTGTAGGTAATATACATGTAATTTAATTACAATGTATATTGAGTATACGCAACAACTTTAACAACAAAGAATAGGGTGCAATTCAGGCATCTTAATCTAATCTAGTAATATATTAATCTTACACCAGTAGTATTAATTGCAGGCATCCTTATTGCTTTAGTCCATGCTAGCTTCTGGTTTGAATATATATTACTCGATCAGCAATACGGGCCGAACACATGTCACACTGTAATTGTACACCGGTATTCAATATTATTGCAGCTACTTCCGCCCATGGCCTTGGCCGGTTCCATATGATTACATTGATGTTCAAAGAAGCGAGATATATATCTGATATATGTATACATACATTGATGAACACTTGGCAATATATGAAATAATGGTATATTAACTTCTGAGTACATACAGACACTGTACTGTTAGTGGTATCCAGACCTGCCCGGAGGTCGGTCAAGACTGCTATTTGATTGAACGACCGCCGGTGTGCTTAGTCCATTTCCCTATTATTTGCAACCACGAAGTCACATATACCGGACTAGATGCAGTTTATTAGTAGAGCTCTATTGTTCCCTATTCATATCATGACATGTTTTCGCAAATGGACAACTTGCTTACATAAATGACAACATTAAGAAGTGTTTTAAAAATTACGTAGGCCTACATTATGCCAAGTAATTATGAATATATTAAATATACTACCGGTACTACTTGTATAGACCAAGTCTAGTAAAAAATAAATACAATACGCGTGAACATGAAACAATTGAACAAACCATGATTTATTCCTTTAATTGTTTCGAGGATGTGTCTACGATCGTCCTGTAGAACAGGAATATGAACTTGTAAAACGGATTTCGTTTACTGAAGAATTACACGTTAATAAAAGAATACGAGAGAGGCTGACATACCCTACATACATTTCCTTGGTATAGCATTAAATCAAAACGTGACTACGACATCGTCCGCCAAGTCTGAGATCGGAAGATACGACGTCGGCTATAGCTGCCTGGGTATCGTTTCTCGAAGCTCTCATATATCTACTACCATGCTCTACTAACAGCGTTATGCTACTATAGCTACATAAGTACTGTAGTAACCTATCGCTGTAGGTAGAGCATGCTCTACTACGAGACCATACGGACTCTCGTAGCGATTTCTAATACATTACATGGGGATCGAATGCACTTACTAGAGCTTCGAGAAACGATACCCCATGACATAACCGAACTTAATAACGTAAATACCCAAGTAGAAATGCATGTTAGTTTTTGTCGAGTAGTTCCGGTTCAGAAGATGTTTTACCTTGTAATTTTTACGACCTGCCAAAGACATGACTTCATTGTGACTTCCTGATTTGACACGCGCTGTCATACTTGCACTTGGCGGACTTCCTGGAATCCTGGGCTGTATTCGATTGACGATCTGATCAACCCTAGGTTGTCAATTCAGTGATGATGAAACTACCAATTGGGCACATCGTGTTGCACCGGAGAGAGATATAATGAAAGGTCAGGAGTATACTCTCAACGTCGGTAGGAGTAAACGGGTGCATACAAAATATATAAATATATATTCGTATTTTTAAAAAATCTTTAACATGTTGATAATATACCCTGGGTGAAAAATCAGTTTAATTGAAGTAGATCAATTTAATCAATAGTTTGTTTTATTTTACATATTGTATTCCTGTTGTTCGATTCAAATAGTATAACTAGTACTCACTGCTCATGCTCCATGGCCTAACCCTCGGGTTACTACTCTCGTGAATCGAATACAGCCCCAGTGTTTATTGTTCAGTTCACCACGCATTTTGCCTTTACGTGTTTTCATACACTTTCATGAATTTCCTATCTCAAGCGGCAAGTTTGACATTAAGTTGACGTGGCAGTGATAGAAAAGAGACTTCTTGCCCCACTTTGCTTGAGATTTGCAAAAGATGCAAAGAACATTTATAGACTGAACAAGTACCTTCATAAGAGGGTATCCAATATGTACTGATTTCGATCGTTGGCGGGGAAGTTCTAAGAAGACATCAATGTTCTTTAGCGACAGCCGCTGAGAAGATAGATTTGCATTCACTAAAGTTTTTGATTTCTCTGTCGTAGAGTTTACGCCATTGATTGATATGTCATTTTCCAAAAGCGGAACTGAAGAACCGACTGGAATCGTTCATTGCGTAATATCTCGGCGCAAAACATATGGATTTGGTGTAAAGGATTTTGTATCTATGATATTGATTACTTGTCGACGTCACTTGGTTGTCACTGAATATACATGTACGTGTGTAGATATATCACTGCTGGTATATTTAAATGGTGTATATTTCACCAGACCTCTAATCGATTTCACCATTCCAATGATCAGAGGATCAAATGTAGATTGGACTTTTCTTTTGAAGCAGATTCGGATTCTTCAATTAGAATTATTTTCCCTTTGTGCGCCATTCTTTTTCATATACGTTCGAGAAACACTATTAAAATAATTATGTAGTATGCAGTGAGTTTACGTGGTCATATACATGTTTAAGATGGTATCTAGCTCTGTACTATTAGTAGGTTCCAATGTTAACGCTTCACACACACACACACACACACACACACACACACACACACACACACACACACACACACACACACACAAACACACAC
>JAUTBZ010162553.1:0-24685 GCA_032361785.1 Lepetodrilus galriftensis | reverse complement strand
CAAAGCGTTGACGTTACAATAGTTGTAGCCTACAAGAGCGTCGTGCAACTGGGGCCTGGTTATAGCAGGAGGAGAACCAGGAGCAACTCGTGTCGGCTTTATTTCTGCCGCGTTAATGGCCCTTGGTTACACAAATAATGCATCTATTAAAACTTAAACTTACATTAAGAACACCACTATTGAATACAAGTAACGTGAATTCTATTGAAATCATAAACATAATTAAACAACTGTTAATACAGACACTGAGTGGTGTGGTTGCAATTGGAAGGTCAAATAATGTTCGTGTCTAGATGGCGAACTAAGTTCTACAAATAAGACAACTCGGGATAGGGAGAGCAGGGTCGAGGAACAGTGAAGCCCCGCGGCCAGTTAAGTACGATCAGTATTACCGTCAGACGTGGATTTATGACGTAGGTGATGTCTGGCCGGAATGGAAGTTGCTCCTTAGAGAAACTCTTAAGTGTCGTGTGCAGGAATAACGCTCTTGCGTAGAAATCTAGTTAAACGGATGGCATGTTCTCGCACCCCAAGATTTCACGTTTAGCGCTAAAGAGACGAGATGAGACCGCCAGCGTTCCAACCATGAGCCCTACGTGCCACGTCCTATCTTCAGTTCACGCTTCAATACGTATATCCCCTCTCTTTCTATTGAAAGCAGGTTTTCGAGATACTGGCATCCAACCATGATAAATTTGTCTGACATATGCGTAGTCTATTATCATAAAATTGATGGTGTAAACCTTGTATTATAGCCCCGAAGAGCAATCAACTTGCTAAGCTTATAGCCGACGGTTTAGGGATCGGATGTAGTTATAGCCGCAATACGGAGTTATATCATGTCTGGTATATGAACTGCAAGCGATTGGCGTTGTCTATGTAAGATCGATGGCAATTTCAGGTACGTTACGATACAAGGCCAGCGAGTATAATGTTATTACATATACTCGTTTCATTTGGATATTGAGAGGTTCGCAGGACAGCGCGAGTTTGGCGGGGCGCCAGGATTCATGCAAGACTTGGACACTGCTGGCATGCTACAGAGCACGGCGCCGTAGACTCGTGTCTAGATTGGAGGCCCTCGTGTCGATAAGCTCGCCCTATGAACGTGCGCGCCAGCCGTGAACAATTCCTGTCAATATTAAAGCACGCCTGGTTGTCATGGCAATAGCCGCAAATGGCAGACCCCGCACGTGACCTGTTGGCGTAACGCTGTTCCCCCAAAATGAAAGACCCGAGATTGGGAGGTTTAGATAAGTGTGTGTAGTTGGCCTGCTAAACGCTAACGCTATGTCGAAGAAAGAAAGAAAAAAATAGATCAGATCCGCTATAGCCTATAGGGGCGGGGAGGTAGGGCGACATGGGTCGGAGTTTTTAACCGGCGCCATATTGGACTCACGTCAACAAGATATGTCGCGCGCAAACTTTCCAGATCGTTAGCACAGAACAAAGAACGTCATGTTTTTCATTTCTCCAAGAAGCGGAATTCTCTTCTCGTTTGTTTTTTAAAGATAGCGAAACGAATTGTTCAATCACAGAAACTTTTTCGAAACTTAAGGCCTGAAAAGCTCATATCGGTATACATTGTTTGTGTCAGTTTTAACACTCGACACCACGGACAGCAAACTGGTTTTGACTGTTTTGATGAGTTCCATGCAGGACCAATACATTACAGCTTATGTCCGGCTGATGACGACGTACTGGTGGCGTGTACGGAATGTAACATTATTCAATACAGTTCTGTCACTGTAATGTGGACACGGTTGTCTTGTCGCTTATCCGTAACATTGTTAACACCTGCGTTCTATCATGTCTATAGGACAACTATCGTAAATGCCCCATGATAATTATTTGGTTAAAGTACTTTATAAAATATTCACAAAACGTTTAATCTAGTAGTCTAGTAGTAATAGTAGTATTGGTGGTTGTGGTGTGTAGTAGTCGTAGTCGTAGTCGTCGTAGTAGTCGTAGTAGTAGTAGTAGTAGTAGTAGTAGTAGTAGTAGTAGTAGTAGTAGTAGTAGTAGTAGTAGTAGTAGTAGTAGTACTGGTAGTAAGAAGAAGAAGGAGACGGCTACTTGTAATGCGCTGGTACGTGTTTCATAACAAAGCAGTTACGCTACAAGCTGTACAATATGAAGAATGAAAGATATTCGGTCGCGTTTATAGAATAGTAATAGTTAAGAATGACTGTATTCATGTAGGTAAATGGCTTTATACACGACCTACATAGCCTCCTAGCAACAGTTATGTACTAGACTCTACAATGCTGGATGTTGCACGCATGAGCTACTAAGAAACCAATAAATGCGCATACTACTGAAGAATAGCTGGCTTCTGATCAAACCGATAGAACGTTCTCCGCGTGTATGTATGGATTATTTCCCACCTGTAATGTAATCAAAAGCGCAAAGCCATGAAACTCCACTTGCATTCACTCGTGTCAGTATTTGTGGAAACTGGCGTCGGAGAGTTAAACCTAAAACCTCACGTCGCACGTTAATCATTTCCTGTGTGATAAATATATGAAAATATTGCTAGAACGTTGAGCGATAACTCATCGCTAACACGAATACCGTTCTCCCAAATAGACTGTGTTTACATGTATTCATATATAACAAACCAACATATTTTTTGTTATGACCGAATGGTTCCTGCAGATGTTAAGATAAGGAGATGCGTATCATCACGCTACTGAAGTCGGTTACGACTGCATAATTGATGTCAGTCTGCCTTGCACTTTGGTACAAACATGATACTGAGTGAGGATTGGCTGTAACCGTACCTTAATAAGCATGACTATATTTACCCGCAGTAACGCACACGTAGTCACGGAAACAGATAAGAGCTAGTCACGACATCGTAACTGTCAGTTAGTTACGGCATCGTCACCTGCAGTTATACAACGCCACCGCAATTTGTTGTTAGTTAGTTACATCGCAACTTGTAGTTAGGTAATGTATAGTGATTGTCAGAATATAAACACGTAGATATGCATGTCTATTATACCTTGGACACAGCAATATTTATATAAAACAGATAAGCCCTACTTCGACAACAATAGCCCTTTCAATAGTATCTACTCAAGAATACAATTTATATACAGCTGTAAGTAGTTTTATTGCCTCAATCTAGCAACGGCGAAATGTCGAGAGAGTACATAAATGTTTATTCCTTCACATATGCCAGTTTACAGCGTTCGAAAATTCACTCAGCTAACCAATGACGCACATAGGGTAAATATGGGTCTAAGTTTATGGCCAGTGATTGATGTTATACGCGGGGTAATGCATCAGATAGACTATAGTAAAGCGTCTTGTCTAGATGTGTATTTGCTTATTACATATAAATGACCTTCTATACATATTTATTCTAATAGACATATTGAATAACATCATTCGACATTATTGTTCCATAACCAAATTTCAAAATGGTAGGTCTCTTAAACAAGTACGTTAGTATTATTATAAAGAAGCAGGCTCTTTTATCATTATTAAATATTTCGTATTATTAATATTCATATATGCAAACGATACCGTGCTTTCTAATATAGAAAGAGTAAATATAGTAACAGTTCGTAATGGTTGTATGCGGGGGAACTAATCTCAGAGAGAGACACGCCCATTGCTGAACACGATGAAAATACCAGAGGAGCAATAAAGTACGAAACATTTAACATTACGACAATTTAAGTGCATGCAAAATGTCGGGCTTTACAGCCGTCTCCTAGTACAACCGACAGTGGTGTTCAAACGGTTGTATGCTAAAGTAGCATTACAGCATGCGCCGTGTCGAGCAGGACGTGTTGTAGCGTAATACAAAACAGACATTTCCCTAGAAAATCATTAGCACATTAAGAGACGTAGTGCCTACTACAGCGAGAGGTCATGACCTCTTGTGATTACACACGACCGGCGGAATCGCCTTCAAATACATACTTAATTACATCCCTGCTATGCTGAAGAGAGAACAAGCTCTGTTTAACCGATTTTCCAAGAAAGAACAGCAGTTTACAGAAAATCTCGAACGCGCGTCCATGTCTACGGGCCCGTAAATCGATGCAGTGTGGCAAGCGAATGGGTAAAATCAAGGGCTATATTCGAAAAAAACCATCGATTAATGTTCTGCTTACGGCAGAATTCAATAACATCTACTGCCCTCTAGTGGTCGTTTTTGTCCTTTTTAAGTGTGCGCCGATCACCGCCCGTAACGTGATAGCAAGCTATTTGCGTGATACGCTATGAGTGACGTACATAGCGCCCAACATATGTACATTTCCTGCCCGGGCACAAACCCCCTTATCGCTGTAATGTACAACAGCAGGCTGAAATTAACCACATTTTGCTACTCACATTCACCATCCAGGCCATTGTTGACGAGGTAACCGAAAATGAAATTTACAAGCTTTGCGCGTAGCTCCTTTTCCAACAAGAACGACACTACATTATTCATGTCATTTGCTATTGATCATCTACTAAATTTCAAAGAAGCTACATGGCTATGGAGGACTAGACACTTACAGTGCCGTCGCAGATTGGAGAGGAGTGGTAAATAAAGGATAAACATAGGCGGACCTTGAAAACGCGCAGTGATATATACAGCTGGTTGTCGCTCAAGGCACAATATATCAGTTTTACCTAGGGACACTTTCTCGTATGCTATGTATATACACTTGGGATTTACATGTTGTTGGATACATAATTATTTATCTTTCGTGCTTGAAATGCACGACACGCAAGTCGGGGCGGAGGGCTCCCTATAGTAATCTGATGATTATCGATTAACACTTTTCATAGTGTACATTACAGTACTTAACGTCCACAGATAGTATGCTATAACGGATCCACAGACTCCCAGTATACCACAAATTAGCACGTTCCTATATCACATACGTTATCGATTTCTGAAATATGACAGTTACATTATGCGCAAAGTATGATATCTGAAACTGCCTATTCTAGTCACGGGCGGATGTAAAGTTGATATGAATACCAGCTTACAGTACAGAATGCGCGCTCCAGGTGTTGCATGCACGTGACAGGAATAGACCGAGATATATCCCACCTTCAAACGGATCGATAACGCCATTATGCCCTTGGGAACAACAGATCATGAACATTCGGTAGAAAAATCGAACAAGCGACGTTTTTGTTTAGAAATAGATTGTTAAATTGAACAACTATGTGTAATGTGTTTTCGCTCTGTGCATTTGGGACGGTAAGCTGTTCGCACGTGTTACGACTTAAGACACTGACGCAGGCATTCTGAAGCGGCAAATGTCACACTCGTTTTTCTTCCAAACAGCTTGCCGACGAACTGTAAATTACAGAAAGTCGGAGAAAGACGCCATCCCTTTGTCAACGAAATGCCTGTCGCCGTCATTTGTCTGTCACGTGATCATTTGACGAACGCCTGTTCCTATTTCGCGAGTGACGCTGAATTAAATATTACTTATCCAACGTTCGTATTCACCACTGCGTGTCCGTGCTGGCAATGAGGGCTATTTGAAAAGACGCCTAAAGCCTGTAAATAAAGAGTGTACATTACAATCGCCGTTACCATACCAACGGGACAAAGTGATAAACTCGGCTAGTTTGTACTGTATTTACTGTTGTTACACTAACGGAGGTATAAAAAAAAAAACGCACAAAGCTGCAAATGTGTGCGTGTGTAACTGACTGACTGTAGTATATGCACATATTAATTGTTCAACTATGATAATAAATGAAGCGTCCACAAAATGTCGGAATCAGCTTTGGGATTTGATTTTCCTGACGGGCTTACGACGCCGTAGCTCTTGTTAACGTGTGTAGCACAGCTAAAGTACACGGTTACTATCACGTGTACATTAAGGCCGTCGTCGTGTGAGATAGAACAAAATTACAGGCGAGCATATGTATCTAGAAATAATTACGATAATACGTTACTCATGCCTGTAGCGGATTAGTCAAAGAAGAACATTTTCTCCGACAAAGTACATCTAACCTGAGGAAATGTACCCCTGAACGTGTTGTAGCCTATTGCTCGCGAAACGCTTATTACCTTTAGTTTTTTCCCTCTCGACGCGATAAAGCCTGTTATAGTATTGTGCACGTGGCTTTATTACGTCGGGAGGCCTAATTAAGGTTGTGAAATGCTATGCAATGTAAATGTTTTACCAGGATAGTGATAGCTACGCTTCGCCACGTGGCATTTATAACATCTGGCCATCACCTGTCTATTGATGATTAGAAGATATCACTCACTCTATATCAGATTGCTGTTTAAAGGGAACGTTGTAGGCGCTTGGGGATGGAGAGGAAATGAAGTAGAGAGGGGTGTTCGTTGACGGGGCCGTAAAGAAGAGGCTTAACCTCCTGAGTCAAGAGGCCGACCTCTATGTGACGATTCTGCTTTTTAAGTTCAGGATTAATAGTTCTCTTTGTGTGGACAACCATAGTAAATAAACGTCAAGGTTGAAAAGAAAACGCGGTCAGCTTTCAGCGGTGTTAGAAATTACGTCACGTCTGCTCATTACGATCTGTCAAGATGGCGTCCCGTCGGGATGAAGCAATAAAATTGTAGACGAGTTCTCCCGAAACCAGTCTGGACAGTCCCTCGTTAAGGGACAAAGCGAGAGACCTCACCATCTTGTGGGAGAGAGAAAAAAACTGTTATTACTAATCGATAGGCTTATTTGTATAATAGCGTGTCTGCGTTTGTGTCACGTATCCACTGTCGTCTGCTATATTTCAACATTTGTCTAAATACCCACAGGAGCTTCAGTGACACGTTTTAGACGCAGGGAAATCAGACGTGGTAGGGAAATGAAGACCGCCTAGGCCGGAGTAGTCCCCACACGTGATCCTCATCGCGTCAGAATCACGGACGCACTCCCCTTATAGACCACAACTAATACACCATCTCATTTAGACAGATAATGGACGGCTTTTTCCACATTCATCCTGAATACCATCAATTATTTGATGGTTGTTGCACTCTATCAAGGATAAGCGATAGCAAAATAGAAGTTAGAAAGATCACCAATGCGCCTCACAAAAGCATTTACGACGCCGTAACTGATTGTGAAGTTGTCGTAACACTAATATATCTCTTCTACGAAACCATATCACGAATCTGAAGAGAGTATATTCATGGAAGAAATTGATCTGTTCAGCAAATGGACAATGCTAACGTGTTAACAATGAGATAAACGTATTCAATGTTGCATCGATTAACTTTAGTACTTCCAACTACCAATAGACACGCGTCTGATGCGAATAAATGATTAATTTAAATTAGGCTATGGTGTGGTCGATAAGCAGAAGAAAGTTATAGTTGTGCACGCCCACTGCGTAGACCCTTCTAGAATAATAACAAATAAACAACGGTCAAATTAGGACGAACGCATGTAGGCATATACATATATATATAACGGATTTAGATCTTAAACAATGCACATCTCTATTTTTTACTCGAAAACGGTATGGTTTTGATCTACGGAACAAAGTGTATATTGTAGAGAAATGTCTCGTCCTCCCGCTGGTAATGTTTCCGTAACTTGAAACCTGAAGGGATAATGGCGATTTGGGCGCTATCGTGAGAGGGGTGTTGCTGCGTTAGTCTAATTTGTCTATTTACGTCATCAAACAGCATTGATCGCTGAGAATGAACCGCTACGGAACTAGATCAATTAGATAAATTGAAGTACTGGCTATCGTATTTATCATGTTCCATACTAGTTCAATGCATCATGTATGTGCAGTGCGTGACTGAATAGAAGGTTGGGTGACCTATACATTTTACAAGCAGACATATTGCTTCGCCTGCTCGACCGCTTCAAGATGGCGGCGGGTTGTGATGATTAAATAGAGACTGTTATGGCGGTCGGGGTGTAATACGTACCGTAGTGGAAAGCAGACGACAGCTGTCGCATCGACAAGCGGCTGGATGCACTGTCAATATTCCTTTAGTGATTAGAAGCTTCAAACTCCGTCCAAAATGTCGGATAGATCGTTTCCAGTCCTTGGCGGTTTCTCGTCCACTGACGAACTGAAACTCGTTAGGAGTTAGCCAAGCTCCGTCAAACTCTATACACGAACCCTTGCTCCCTTGGCAAAGTCTTGATAAGAACATATAAGCAGTATTGGAACCGCATTCCACTTCCAACTTAATGTCATTTTCCTCAATGACAGGCTTGATGTCCTCGTCAGAACCTTCCAATTCTATGTTTACACTTCCCACTCTGTAGCTGAACGGGCCGGTCTTATCCAAGCCTATGAAGCCAGTCACGGCGCCGTCACTTTTCAAACTTGTCGTTCCGTCTTCCGAATTGTCCTCAGAAAGTTTGGAATCCAATGAAATAGTTTCCCTGAGTTTAGCGGAACGTCCTTTCTTCACTTTCCTTGGTCGGCCACGGTTGCCCTTTCGTCTCCTCATTTTTGAAAGATGTGGCACAACAACAACAAAAAAAGCGTGGTCACTAGATCAATCCCCGAGCTCGGGATGCTATTTTGGGAGGAGAACGCGATAAACTGTAATGGCCCAGACAAGGTAAGCAAGCCTCCAGCTCGGCTAGTTATCTCTGCCGATCTGAGTGGAGTTTGGGAACAGCCACCCTCTCTCACCAGGGATCCTTCAGGCAAAGACCGTGAGCTATTTACGACACTAGAAATACTTTTCTGGTCCACGCTGAAATAATCGCCTCTCTTCTTGACGCGCTATGAGCCCGTGTGCGCCCGTCGCGGCATGCGTATTGATTGTAAAGGCGCTTGTGAGACTGAGGGGTGCTGAATGACAGGGCCCGATACGTCAGGCTCGATTTGTGTAAGAGAGTCCCAACTTCCCTAGAGCCGAGCACGGCTCCACGCTGGGCGATTTACTGACACTGTCACTGCAATCAATAGCCGTGAGTCAGTTACGATCGGCTAAAGTTTGTCACGTGTAACACACCGCACTCTCTGAATATGCACGAACTAACTACGGAAGTTGGAAGTCTCCCCTCCAGCGAACAGAAATAAAACACGGTTCCCGTACGTGCTAGTAGTGAGTTGAACAAAGAGGTAATTTGATACTAGCTTATAAATACATACGTCACGCACTTGGAACAATGTCTAGTGTACAATTACGACTCCGTATTTATCCGCCAATGTTAGAGAAATAGTAGAAAGAAAATAGTCCATCATCAATGTGAATGTAGATATTCTTTTAAATGTCCGTGTTCCGTTAGGGATGAACTTTGCGGCATGTGTTACATAATAGAGTACGCATTGATTCACGCTTAGATTATGTGTTTCTTCATCTGTAAAAGTATTTCTCCTTTGATCGTTTTGTACCAGATTGAACGTTTCAACGGACGACACCACTAGCTATAGAATATCCGTCCGGGTAGATATTTCGTTTATAGTTTCAATGACTTCAAATCACTCCAGCGAACTGTTAAGCAACCGAGTCGCGCTCTTTGTTCTCCGTTACATGTACGATACATACGTGTTTGACTACGTGTTTGGGTCGTCAATTGCAGTCAATTTCGTGTTTGTAATACACGCATCATTAAAGTTTGCAGGCCTATCTGTTATCCGAAAATCAAACACGGAATACCACGTGGTATTTATCTGCTATCTGACACGTACCTACTATCCAACACCGCCCGGCAGACCGGAGCGTCCAGGTCATTAAATTACGTAATTCATATCCTTACCAAGACGCTAATCGCTTTCATATGGGAGCGGGTGATAAGTGCGAGTGTCGTAACATCCTTTAGGATGCAGGGGTCATTGTTTTAACCTCGGGCGGAATCGAAGTAACAAAAGGAAGAAGGTCTTACGGCGCCGTAACTCAAACTACCGAGTGTGTTTGTAAGGCATTTATACGACGATGCTGAACTTTGGGCGGATGCTGACGACGGCCTAGCGTATAACAAACACCATTGTGATGCCGAGGTACTCGTGGCGTCGGCTGTGCTTTGGGTATATGGCGTAAACGATCCGCATATGTTCCAGTTTCCCACCGATAAACGAGCTAACATTCGCGAGTGTCGGGATCGACCGGGGTCTGCGCTTGCTGTCCTAAATCATCGCGCAGTTCGCAGGGTTTATGTTCGTGTCGCTTCACCGACTCACTTCGCGTTAATTCTAGTCGGGACGTGCACTGGGTATAAAAATATGTTTATCTATTCCGGGGGGTGTAGTCTGTGTCGAATCAAGACCACGTGCTTTCCGGAACCTTGTCGAGGGAAATGATTATTCTTCAGTCGGAAGACTTTGAAATTGATTACCTTTCTTTGTTTCACGGTCAATAGTGACGATTACATACACACGATTTCCGGTGTGCTTCTTCCAAAGTGCAGTCCGCTGTACTAGTGTATCTTAGCGATAAGAGCTTTGCTTAAGCCGCTATTATTTTCAACCTACAATCAATAGCATCTGTGGTGCGTCCCCAATCATACAAAAGGCCTCCAGCTTAGAACAGCATTAACACTACTCACGCAAAGGGCACGAATCGGGCCTTGGTTTCTTAGCAAAGATATAAAACTAGCCTCGAGTGATTTCCTGGCTTGTTGATGTGTATTATTCAGGTCGTGTATACACTGCACCGAACTATCTCATATAGTTTACTGCACGAATACCCAATTGAATATCAAGCGGTAATGTGACGTCACACGAGGTTAAGTAGCTACGGAACGTTCACAAATGGAAAGTTTATATCTTGAGGTTTCATGATAATGCGAAACAGTCGTGACTCATAGTGTTTCTACACGCAGAAAATACCTACTAAATCGTAGAGAAAAATGTAGCTTATATAATTAAGTCGAGCAATGAGGCACGAGTCGTAGTGATCTCGCAATGCGTTACGAACATGTAAAGTAGGCGATATGTTCTCAGTGTTACGAACATGTAAAGTAGGCGATCTGTTCTAAGTGTTACCTAAAGTAGGCGATCTGTTCTAAGTGTTACGAACATGTAAAGTAGGCGATCTGTTCTAAGTGTTACGAACATGTAAAGTAGGCGATCTGTTCTAAGTGTTACCTAAAGTAGGCGATATGTTCTAAGTGTTACCGGTGTATTAAAAACTATGTGTACTGCTGTAGGTGTACTAACTTTGAAATTCTGCTTATGTTTTCTACATAGAAAATACACATACGGCCCAAAGTTCGTACAGGAAAGCAACCACAGAATCAAACTCGACCAGGCTTAAAGTACGAACTTAACACTGCGATTCGATGAGAGAACGAATATGCATCGATAATTCTGTTTTATGTTTCAATATAGTGACGGATACGTTGCGGTCGAAACGATGAACGTTTTGCATTTTAAAATAATATCTAAATTAGTAAACCTATGTACGTAGTTATACAACATTCAAAGTTGATTTAAATAAACATGAGTGTTATATAAAACAACCACGTACCTGTATTATGAAGTTTATGTTTATATATGAGCATTTTGGAATAAATGTATTAATATAATTCGCGTTTAGAATAAATTAATAATAATATTTATAACGTAAATTCATATACACATCTGCACAGTATGTCCGTGTATAATGATAACGTAAATCGTATAGAATCTACATGTAATGTATATTTGGGATGGGATGACTATACGGGGCAATAGTATGTATCGTGGTCAGTTCATGTCCGCACAACGCTATGTCAGTGGATGGACATGACTGCCTCGGACACTCGTCCGCAAACTGCCACCTGTCAAAAGTTATGAATTGATTAATGTTACAGTCGCTGACAGGTAATATATTGAAATAAGTACGTGTCAACCTGCAGTAACATCTCATCAATTATGCTATGGAGTACGGACCAAGGAAATAAAGGCAGTGCAATTTAACGTGAATCGAATGTATATTGTCACAACAAATTAAACGAATAATTAATTACTAGTATGTTTTACTGAGTATATCCCTTGAATTTAAATTCTGACGGAACATGTTTGGTATAATGTGTCAACGTAAAACTCTAAATGCATTCGCTCTTAGAAATAGTGTACACGTATTCTGTAAACTACTAGTATTGTGAATCTGAATCTGACGATGTAAAATCAATCGCAACGATATCACGTTCTAGATCAAATGTACTTTTCTTATAAATACGTTTTGTTTTACAAACCTCCATGCATAATTCAACGAATACGTCTTTACTCTATGATCGATATGTATGCACAGATGTATGTATTGTTTTACTAAACTTCCATTACGTAAAACAAATATTTTCTCAGAACTATGTATGTATATTATTGTCAATACTGCAGTTGTTTCTATAGACTATACTGTTCTATCTATCTACATGTATATGTACTAGTATATGTTTCCTATAGTTTACTATATGTGCACTATCTATCTTCTTTTTTTTTCATATTGACTACCAACATTTGTTTGTAAATGCTAAAACTAAATGGTAATATATGTGTTCCGTTTCCTCTCAATGAATTACATGTTTATTGTTTCATCCTTTCCTTTGGAATATAAGCTATACATGTAGTAGGTTCTGATTGTTGATTAATACGTGGTCGTGGTTTATGTAAATAATACATGTATTAGTTTACAAGTTTCGCATTGTGATATTGTGTTGCTATCAGAAACGTTATTGATTCCTTAAGCGGAAACATAACATTTATCTCAGCTCGTAAAAAGTGTATAATACCTTAAAGAAGTTGAATCTTCTATTTGTATTCATGGTTCTAATTACCAACACATCTTTCCTTTATAGCCATCGGTTTATAGGCATTATGCCTTCCTGCACTGTAGTTTATACCGTGTTCTTTGTCGGTGTGTCGGGGTCTGTGTGATAATAAAGCTAACGAAGAAATGTCACCTTCATTTACGAGGGCTGCGCCAGGGTGATTATACACCTCCCTATTTATTGCTGTCTCAATCCCAAACCTGTTACCAGCGTTCCTTTTTATTTATACTGATTTGTTATGGTGACCGCACAAGAATAATGCGCTTGACACCAAACACGTTTACATATATATCCAGTTGTATATTCACCTGAACAATGACTCCGTTATCTGGGTCATCCTGCGAAGTACACCCGGATACTACGTCGTGTCATTGCAATGTGTCGTCAAAACGATGTGACAACCTATCTCAAATATAATATTATACATGCATGCATACACAAAAAACAATATCAAATGTAATGTAATTATAATGACTTCCTGCGAAATCTTCAGAAAGTAAAACCATGTAGAACAGAAAAGAAATGTATTCTGGAAAATGGGATTGAAGACTCAGAGGATGACAGAGCGCATCCATTATTGCATCTTAATTAAATGTGTGAATTTTAAAATGAAAGGTGAAATACATGTATCTATAAGGTCATCATATAACACGGTATACACTTTACGATTCACGTATATTAACGGTATATAATGGTGTACTGCGTAGATTTCCAATGCGTATGTGTGTGCGTCTTTGCGTATGTTTGTTCATACGCATGCGTGATGAATTGAATATATCCATGCGACTTACATCGCGAACAGCATTCCTATTTACACTATATATATATAAAGACATAGTTTTCATTTCTCAATACAAGTGGTAGTCCGTATTTGTACTAGATCACATAATATCGTATATCGTGTGTCAAGAACAAATATGAACCGCCCATGAACGTGTCAATTACCCATTGCTTGGACGACACAAACGTGTATGAATTATGCTTGCATTTGCAATTAAACACTATCAAATAATGAAAACGTATCTCTGTTAACAGCATCAGCTGGAACAGTACCGCTTACTGCTGTGTGAAACCTGCACGGAATACAGCGGTATTGATTGTAATTGTCACTAAGCTGACAGCCAGGTATATCGAGTATAGTACCTGCATGACATTGATTTAGCTGTTAATATCTCTGAAATTTCCATATGCATGTCAGAATAAGTTGTGTTTACAAATGGCGTACCAGCTCAGAAGCCGCCCTGATCCTAAACGGAAATGTCAACTCATAACCTTTGTAAATATAATGGAATAAATATGCAATAAATAAATAGCTTAGACATAGTTCTGCGCGGATTGTAGAAGCTCCGAAAACGATGAAATTGGTTTGAATACTGCTAATCTTAAATAATAGTGTCCACGTCCTGGGTACAGCACTTTAGAAATGCATTTGCGATAAACCAGTCGCTTGACAACGGATAAGTATGTACGTGCTATCAGTATGTGCTAACTGTATGCTTAATAACTATGATTAGTATCAGTTAATATTTGCAAAGTACAAATATCAATATAGCGACATTGATTTGGATGCCATCGTTATATGACAATGTCGTCTAACTCATTTCACAATCTGTATTGTGTTCATCAGATTACATATACTAGGTGTGCCGCACATTGACTGGTAACCAATCGAATGTTAATTGAACCATTATAGAATATACTTTGTAAACCGCCCCGGAATGCACCCAGACAATGAATACCTTTAAACGTTAAAGTACAGATAGTTTGAACCGGGAATATGTTTTTTTAAGATCTGCTCAACATAATTATTACGAATCGTACATGTTGGCAGTCAGTGTATCACATATAAAGGTTCTGAACTCCATAGTTATGGACATAATTATTGTCCTGTTGTTAGTTTCTTCTATCTTTCCTGTAATGCCACTCTGTTTTCAGTTAAGCACTATAGTATATAGCTCGGATTTCAAACTGGAGCATTTAGTGGCGGCCATGTCACATAGGACATGTGACGGTCATCTAGAAAAATATGTATCTTTGAATTCTGTCCTGTATGTGTTGTGGTCATCTCTGTAATTATTTGTGTATCGTTTCTGGAAGCTCTCATATCTACTAAGAGACCATAAGGACTCTCGTAGCGATCTCTAACACATGGGGATCGTGCACTTACGAGAGCTCTGTGGTATCCTAATAGAGAGCTTCAAGAAACGAAGGAAAGTCGAGCTACACGTATGAAACTACTCACACATGTATTTGTTTTATATTCCTTGTTTGAAACGTCTAATTATCTTCTGAAATATGTATTATTTAAACAAACTGTTAAAATTATATGGAATTTTCATTTCACGCTTGGCTGATATTCATACGCCGGACTCTTTAAAAAGTATAGATGTAATCCAATATGTTGTTATTCAATAATGTGCACATATATTAATGCCTGGTTGTGTGTTAGTATTAGACACTGCCTGCAGGACATGGTGTTCAGTGAAGGATGGCTGTTGGGAGGTAAGCAGGATTGGGCCAGGATAATACAAGAGGCACCATATCTTGGCTTGGACTAAAACCGTAGGGTTCGTTTCCGGCTCCCGTTGAGACACATACTAAAACAACAAAACATGAGCCTTGACTTTAGGCAAGTGAGGTACGAAGTGCCACGTTCACAATAAAAAAACCACATAGATCCCCGGTAGCATGATATGGTAATGTGAATGTCAACCTTCTAGCGATGCAAACGGCAGATAGAATTGCATACATCCCGTGGATTTGAGAATGTCAAATGAGTGCACATAGATCACGTGACTTGTTGAACCACGGTCCTACTCCGCCGAGGAGTAGTTTGGAAGTTTTACGTTTTGCAACGTTGCTAGTATTGTTGTTGTTGTTGTTGTTATTATTATTATTATTATTATTATTCATTATTATTAGTAGTAGTAGTAGTAATAGTAGTAGTAGTAGTAGTAACAGTAGTAGTAGTAGTAGTAGTAGTAGTAGTAGTAGTAGTAGTAGTAGTAGTAGTAGTAGTAGTAGTAGTAGTAGTAGTCGTCGGCGTACTATTACTATGTGACCCACAATTTTAATTTATTTCTAAATGTTCTTAATTGCTTTTATATCGATTTTGTAATTTCGTATATACAAGTTCTATGTGAAAGCTATTTTCATTATTTATCTACATACATTACTTGAATTAGTTACATTCCGCTTTTATTTGCAGTTCATAGCTCTTGACACGAGTTGGATATTGCGGAAATGCATGGCTGGTGACTGTGTCCTGGTTGACGTTAGTACAACGAGCTTGTGTTATAGACATTGCATCGTACTTGGATCTGTTTCCGGGTGTACGATACCCAATACGGATTTCCGCAAGTTTGCCTACTACTTTGCGTTATCAGGAGGAAATTGAACTATTACCATTATCTACAAGTTGCAGTGTATGTTTCATAATTATGCAGGATATGTTTGACTAACATGAATATTTAATAATAGCGGGTTCTCTCTTATTTATAACTTCACACGACTGTACAGATGGTATCCGTAATCTGTTTGGCTCTAACATTTCTGAAGCAAACTGCTGACATTCGCTTGAGTCGTATTTTCCTTTGAGAACACGGAGAGACCGTTAGAGACTGTTAGGGACTGTTAGACTGAGGTTGAACCGGATACAAGTCCAATATACTGGACCAGTACAGACGAAGAGTTGACCCCTTCTTTCAACCAGATTGATACCACTTTTAAGATAATATATTTTTTTCCGTTTGCTTTTCTCGAGCATTGGTCCATCACGCCATCCAGTGGTCTCCATCAGCACCATGCACACTTTCCAGCCCTTCAAACCGGAAGTAGTTAACATCAACTTCCGGTCCTGGTCACGTGCTCCATTCTAAGCACGTTGCTATTTGCAGTCGGCTGTAAATAACGCACGGCCGTTGAGTTAACCCTTTAAACGTTGTGTCGAAACGACGCCGAGTGCTCTTGCCCTTCCGATGTAATCAGAGGCGCTATAAATTTAATTATGTCTCTTCTAAGCTTCAAGTGTAGATATCTACTTACAGCCTTTAAACATCACACACAATTCTTCCTGATCCACGACGAAAATAAGACACACATGCGAGTCAGGCGGCAGATATTAAGTCAATGGGAAGTGTGCATAATGCATGTGAATATAATTAGCCCCTGTTTAAATTAAACCGATTCGTATACAGTGCATTATTATAGTCGTGACCTATTAATAAATACAATTATTTCGTAGCCAGGACCCGAGATTACGAAACCTTCTGATCGTATTCGATTCAACACCCGACCTACCCTAGGTCGCAATGTTTGAAACGAATACGCTTTCTGAGTACGATTTCATGCTCAAGCTCAAAATATACATGAAATCGTACTCAGAAAACTTACGTAATCTCGGGCGATGTTTCTCCGAAATCTTGCGATTCTATTGCAGAATATTGCTTTATGACAATATGTTATCAGTTGCCATTCATAGTCGCACAGTTAAGCAGTAAGTAATGTTATGGTTTGATATACATCATCCTTGGTCTGTCAGTACCAGCCAGTGCTCGCAGGTTTACTGCAACATTCAACGCTACCATAAACTGGTAAACCGTGATAATAAGTGAAATAATCTTGAAGGCGGCTCTAAATTCAATTAAAAATAAATGTACGATAGAAAGGACAACTACAATAGTAGGTAATGTCTAAAAGTGATAGTAAGGGGAAATATTCTGTAGTTGCATGCTCTACATGTATTTGCACACTTAATAATGGAATACTGTTTTAAATTAGTTAAGTTCATACAATATTTGATGGATGACTTAATTATTTTGATAATTAAACAGGGGGCCTATAAGAACAGTTATTTACGATTCTTATAGTATGGCTACGAACTGTTCGTAAGAATATTTCGAGAATATGCCCCACTCTTTCTTGTTTAACTGTCATGTCGATAAACTCTATATTCATTTACACACGATAGTTTAGTTCCATGCACTGTTACGAATACATTATGACTGCATCAATGTTGCTTAATAGTAACCTCTAAAATCTGGATATAAAAAGTATGCATCAAATGTATTTTCATCCAATAAAAACGAATTGCATCGTCTTAATGGTAACATATTAGATTACCAATAATTCCATATAGAATAACTAGGCTTTCCTGGTCTTCTCTATTGAATGTAATAATTAAAATAGATTGTTGTGCATTTGTTTCGTACATGGATATCGATTTAACTAGTGTGAGTACGCTTTCGTAGGTAATCTTCGCAAATAAACAGTGACATTAAACAATTGATCGAAATAGATGTTAAATGTGTTCGGAGTGTCGATGGAACGGTAGGATTGATGTCATGTGTTTCTTGAACATACTTAGCCAAGTGGGAATGGCTACATAGGTCATTGGATTAGCTAGTGATTAATCTATAAATACCTGTTATCAATATTGATATTAGATGTAGATATGATACGCTTCACGTTTCCTCTATTTAGGGTATTGATTGTATGTGACATTTTATATAAGGACACATATCGCCATACCGAAAAATCGAAGAATACCTAAAGAAGATACTTTGTAGATTCTACGGGGATTAACAAATAGATTGGCTGCATGGTTGGATTGAAGTGTAGACGCTTGAAGTGTAGAAGTGCTTCCAATTTATACGAATGTATGTAGGATGTATACATAGTTTACATAGTGTTTTGAATTAATGGTTGTTCTATATATGGATGCTACTGTCTGAAGTGAAAATCCGTATGGGCATTATAGTCAAACTGTCATCTACAGATAACAGAAATGAACAATAACCCTATACAGTGGCGTACTATATGTCATTGAACGAGGTCTCACACCGCGACATGTAATGACATGAATACGGCCTCCAACCATAAACTACAGCAACATCAATATATCATGAACACCAAGATAGTTTCTAGTATGCGGAACATGTCTACATGCGACAGTAAACTACGAAAAGCGACGCAGTATTTGGTTTAAACGGCAACAAACTCTGTTCTCAGTTCAGTTCTAGGCAGACCAAGGTTCTATGAATTGTGATACACTTGAGTTGTTTTCTGATGTTGATCTACATAAGCGTTAGGACACATTTTGAGTTGGATTGTTAATTCGATAGGATAGACCCGTCTAACCGGCGCAGCTTTACGCTGATGCTAGGGGTGTAAATTAACCAGAGAATGACACGGGCTCGTCAGACAAAGAACATTCTTTACCCGTCGTCCCATCGAGTTCAAATAGCGTCCGCCTCAAATAAGATTAATTGTCACGTAAAGTCGCAAGACGCATTGCGAGATAGCCTCTGTCTTCCCGTGATGATGACCCAAACAAGCAAGGCCCGTATTGCCTTGTAAGGTGGTGTTGCCTGGCAACCAACTATCCGTGGCAAAGGTCTAATATTCTGCTCGACGACAACGCAATTCTAATTAGATATATGTGCTCTACAGTATTACTGATAGGTAACTAAATATATATGACGTATATAGCGGCAATCGACTATTGGATGGGGCATGGTTTTAAATAGAACCTTGGGGCGAAAATCGTTGCAGTATATATTCTTGTTACTATTTCCTGTAAACAGTGTAGGGTTCCCGGGTCGCTTCCGTGATAGTCGGGTTACGACTTTTCTGCACGATACTGTTCCGTTATGTCTGCTGGCCATGTCCCTCTGTACAAGTGTAGAGTGCCGCCATTACACGATCTCATCCATCCGCGTTAACCAGACTTGTCAGCTTCGGTCTGAATACCAGATGTACTATGCGTCTACATGTACACATACATACAAATACATTGCACATATATTACCTGTTCGTCGTGTGTGTGATATTTATAGATCTGAACCTGTGTTACATGCAGTTTGGTACAAACGTCTATACTGTAGCCGATAGTGTTTGCATATTTTGACTAATCAATGACTACGCGGTGCAGAAGGTGTTATAATTGCCATATTGCAATTGATGTCCGCACAAGTACGTGGAATAACTACAAACAAAGGAATTTACAATATATTCGAATACAATTGAAATTAATAGTAAATTATGTTCTATGCTTCGTATTTACGTAAACAGGGGGCCAATAAGTTCAAAATGAATTGAAATTGAAGGAAGTCGATGCCATGAATTTCTTCTTTGAGTGTGCACCATTTGTTAAAACGCTCAAATTCTATTGACTATTCCTCCTCTGACAGCATGCATGAAGCAAAGTATCAATAGAACTCCGCGAAGTTAGGAATTCAATTTGAATTCGATCCTTCTACATCCGGTTTTACTACATGTCAATTACTCAGTCACAGGCTGAGTTCTAGCAAACCACGTATTACCACCTAAATACATCATTGCGATGACGTCTTTGCACCAGATCGCTTAACCTGGTGCTACAGACGCGGTGGGCAACGGTTTCCTTGTTTGGACGTACTCGATGAGATGAGATGGTATCCCTATCAATTATGGCTTAGCACATGAAACGACAGTCCGTGAGTTCAACGGTATTGTAATGCTTTGGAAATAATAGCTGATGACTTTATTTTGACATAAATCTCATCGATTATTGCTGCTGAATTATCAAGGGAATCCCATCCGTCATTTTTTTATGGAAATAGAATCGACTTCAACGTGGACTGCGTATCTATCGTAACGAATATGGTTTCATAAACACGCCAATATATTCCTTCCGTCGTTTTATCTTCAAGTCACGAATTACTGAATGCGCAGACGATAGATGTTAATACTATGATACGCACGGTAATTTCCAAAAGTTCTTTTCGGCAAAAATACAAAACAACAAAGAACAAAGAAACAAACGTAGAGGCAATTTTAATTGAATAATAATGCTTTACTAAGATACTCAGACCGAATCAAATATTCATTTAGTTATTACGTTAAATGTTTCTAATTCATGCATGTCTAAACATTTGGTTTTCTGTAGATTTCCATGCGCATTCTAACTATATTAAGGTAAATGTAGCTATATTTCTTTTCAGAAATAGGTTATCGTAATTTAAATTATGCTTTAATTTACATGTTTAATGTTTATGCGAACGTTAGTACACATAATTATAGTTATCTGAAATGTGTTTAGGTATTTATACATTATTTTCATACTTATAACATAGCAGAAAACGTTAGTGGCGATATTTCCTCATGCTACGGCTCCGTAACTATACACAGCATTATTAACTATACGTGTAATGCACCAATATCCAGTCAGCACTCACTGCCCATAGTTGGGGCATGGTTTTATTGTTGAAGATAATTCTAATAAACTTGCTTTTAAAGGGAATGTTAAGCTTATGTAGCATGTTCTACCAGATTGGTTTGAGCTCAGTCAAAACAATAATTCCCAACGGTATTTCGTGTGATTGTGGTTAGTTCAGAATTGATATTTTTATTTCCTGATCTTAGTGCTGTTACTCCGATGCAATCAACAGCTATGTCCCTGATGTCGGTAGGTTCTAGCTCTTGTCGTGTCTTGGAGACGACAGAACATATTTAACTTAATTCCTGCTGTGACAGGCGACCTAGCCGCGGCTTCGTGACTCTATTGTGCACTATTAATACGCTTGCGTGTCCTATCTGGCACCATGAAGCTACGGAAAGTATTATTTGAGTGCAGAAAGTACGAAATGAATCTTATTCGCGGTTCCAACTTGTCAAACGCCTGCAGATCATGACAAACCTTCACGACGTGATCAACGAGCGCCATGTTTGGAGCGGAGGATGTACATACTAGTATACTAAGTTAATGCGCATGCGCGATTCGGTTTCTTAATTTGCATATCTGAACTCTCTAATCAAACTAGAATTTCACCTCAGTGAAAAGATGGAGCTTGAAAAATTAGGAAATTAAATTAATACCTTCTGGATTTTAAAGGAAGAGTTGTCTATTTGGGGAAAATACATATGTAGTGTTGAAGCGAAATGTTTTTTGAATCCATCGATGTTTTCCAAGCGCGTCCCTCGTTATTTTTAAATGAATGACATGCTTTTACAAACGCGACTAGGATCCTATTCGTACTTTCTGCATTCAGCTAATAGGTACCGTCGGTAGCTCTACAGTACCAAATAGGAATCTAAAACGATTAATAGGGTACAAATAGAGTTTCCAAACCGTGGTTATATGAAACTAAGAGATAAATGTCACTTTTGTCTATAAACAAGTACCTTTAAAGCCGTCTGAATTATTTGCTATCAGGTGACTTTATTTTAGAGTTGTCTTTCGTTATGTTATTAATTTAATTTCCGAATAGGAACATCTTCATATCAGTTTCTCTTCGATTCAATAATCACTCGGTTTTCATTTTCAAAACATTCGAGACCTTTCACACAAAACATTATTGTTCGCTTGTTTTCCGAAACAACATTCGGATCAACGAAGCGGCATTCACAGATATGCGCTCGGACCGTATACAATTTAGTAGGACGGTTGACATTTTGGTCGAAACGGTAGGAATGTCAACGCTTTCAGTGTCATATATTGCATTCGTATACATATACTGTATAGTACTATAATAGTATATAGACAATCCCAGTGAAATCTGAGCAGAGATTATTTCAGATTAACAGCAATGTCATTTGAAGGGTCACCTGGTGGTCGTATTCATACGCAAACAAGTATATTATCGACTTTACAAAGATGCTTATGTACGTATTTTTAGTGAATTGAGTTGGCATTACAATGCAGACAACTGGCCCCGAGATTACGAAACTTTCTGAGCACAAAAACGTACTCAGACTATGACGTCACATGACGTTTTATGAACAAAATTCTGAGTCGAGTACAAAATCGTACTCAGAAAAGTTTCGTAATCTCGGGGCCTGAGCAATGATTTTTCAAAATCAGCGAAATCTTATGATAAAACCCAAACAAGCTTTCATCAACTTAGCAAGTTGACCAGCATTAGGACCAATACAGCAATGATGAGCAGCTCCACCCCCTGTACAATAGTCCAGTGCATTACGTGCGAGGCGAGTGTGGAAATAATCCGTTACGGGGGAAGTGATGCGCCCACAGAGTTGTGAAGACCGAAGGAGGGAGATCAAAGACCAGCTTCTCCGTGAGAAGACAAATGACCTACAGGTAGAAGTTTGACTTGAACCTATCAAAGAACTTGCGGAACCAGTGAAGCGAACAGCGGCCTATGATATCTGGATTGTTGTTGACAATAGGTAATTAATTACATCACCTTAACGACTTACAGCTTCTGGCCGTTCAGCCGGTCAAACAGCAGGCTGACCACAACAAAGGGGGAAAGGAAGGGTGCTTGACCATAGGTGTACTGACCATAGATGTACTGACCATAGGTGTAGATGTACTGACCATAGGTGTACTGACCATACTGGTAGGTGTACTGACTAGAGATGTACTGACCATAGATGTACTGACCATAGGTGTACTGACCATAGATGTACTGACCATACCGGTAGGTGTACTGACTAGAGATGTACTGACCATAGGTACTGACTAGAGTAACACTTGGCAATGTAGAGTATGAAAATCTTTCTTCATAATTGTAATCACCTACAGCGAAAACAAGGCACACAGATAAGTTTCATAGTCAAAAGGAGATAATGCAGGCCCTATTCTTAGAAATAATTTCAATTTGAAAAATTATTTGAAGAATATACGGACAAACTACTGCCACTCTGGTGTATATAATGTCGTAGTCGTGTAGCGGACAAACTACTGCCACTCTGGTGTATGTAATGGCGTAGTCGTGTAGCGGACAAACTACTGCCACTCTGGTGTATAATGGCGTAGTCGTGTAGCGGCAAGAACAGCCCTACACGACCCCAGGTAGATTTGATTAATGATGACCCCAGGTAGATTTGATTAATGATGACCTAACATACGCCCAATGAATGCGGCAATCCGTCTCACATGTTCCCTCGCTCCTATTATTCCTGTGTGCCTGGCTACTAGTCTGAATCAGGTCTCACAGACAGAATGTTTCATCCTTCTTAACACTGGTCCAACAAGCCCAGGACGGACGCCATAACCACAACAACAACACGAGTCAACTGGTGACTTGGTCAAAGACTGTCATCTTCCTCTAATACCGGCATTCTCATGTTTCTGGATAAACTACAATCAACATCAACACAAGAATGTGGATCTACTCTGTTAAGACGTATAGTACCCCAGTACAGCTGCACTTAACTGTGGTAGTTCATGCTACATGCTTTCTTCTTATTTATTCCTCTGCTCTACATAATTCTGGCCGCACACTGGCGATTTCCGCCACATCAATGCCAAATTTTGTCGGCCAACGGAAAATCGCAAGTGTGCGCTGGTCAGAGACTGCGATTTTTCATCTCGCCAACCGATCGCACAATATCTAGCATGTTTTGATATTTGGAGCACCGCACACTAGGCGATCGAATCCCGACTGGAATCGGTAACGGAAATCACTAGTTAATATTATAAACATGATTTTCCAGTACTGTACATATTAAATTAGGGTATTTTAATTGATATTCTATAATATATTATATTGCCAAATGGTATTAAATTGCGTAATTCCATGTTTTAATAGGTTCTAGCACTTCGTTGGCGATCTGTTTCAAATAAAACATCAATTGTCTGTACTGTTCTCACTTCAGGATATCTCAGTATGAGATCTGTTCACCTGTTCACTCTTATAACTCTGCAGCAGTGTGTAATAAAGCACTACCTAGAACAGTGTGTGGAGTTGTGGTCTATGGATTGCTAATATTGTGTTAGAATTTTTCAAATCTTCAAATGTACAAAATTATTCTTTTTTTGTTGAGGAATTGGATTTTCTAAACAGGATATTCAGTATAAATTTCATAATATTATTTAAGATTCTATTATTGAATTTCAAATGTAAAAATACATTCATTATTTTTAGAATAGGTATAAAAATAAAACAATTACAGCTTGTATACGACATGTCAGTGTTACAATATGCCGTTACAGATTATACGACATGTCAGTGTTACAATATGCCGTTACAGATTATACGACATGTCAGTGTTACAATATGCCGTTACAGATT
>JAUTBZ010162542.1:0-10863 GCA_032361785.1 Lepetodrilus galriftensis | reverse complement strand
ATATGTGAAATATTGGTAGCCAAATGCAAAATTAGGTCGCCATGGCTCCCAAATTAGTCGCTAAATTGAGCCCTGAAATGGGAGTAACTCTATTTTCAAAACACAAGCTAAAAGGATTGACATGAAAAACAAGCTACAGTACATGTATTTAAATATTTTGTTTTTGTTTGTGAAAGCATACACTCTTACAAATATAGTTCTATACATAATAGCAAGTTGACGCTATATATTGATATATTTGCCACACCCTTAACATGCTCAATATTCCTATCCCTGAGTTTTACTAGGGTTCTGGAGGTGCTAAATGTGACTTTGTCCAGTTTATGGATGTTTGGAATGATTCATTAGATAGTGCATCAGATTCTTGAGTTCTAATTTCACTTGATGTGTTCATATTTTCAAAACTTACAGTGAGTGTACTAAAATAGCTTTGTGAAGCTGGCCACAGTCTTAGCTGCAGTTCTTTAGCTAGAAAATGGCCTGTTTAAATAATAAAATAATAAGCATATTTATAATGCGCCTAAATTACTATTTACTATGGGAACCCTCTAGCTACAGAGGAACGCAGTAGTAGTCATCAACAAAGCACTTGACGCATATAGCGCGCTGTGTTAATTCACTGTGTGGCATAAATACACGGGGCAGAACACAATCCAGTTAGAAATGGATTCACTAACCATTATACTTCATGTCTACATACCGTTTATTTTGGAATGAACACATTGTTTTCATGTATTATTTTTATTAAATCCATCAGTCAACGAATTGTCATAAAAATACTATGTGAAAACAATGTGTTCCTTCCAATACTGTATACATGGAACATGGAGATATGAAGTGTAATGGTTAGTGAATCCATTTCTAGCTGGATTGCGTTCTGCCCTGTGTATTAATTCCACACATACTGGTAGTGATTAACCCAGAGCATTTGGATCCGCTGCATACTTTTGACAAGTTTTGTTGATGGCTACTACTGCGTTCCTCTGTAGCTAGAGGGTGC
Organism: Lepetodrilus galriftensis; assembly: GCA_032361785.1. Lineage (NCBI taxonomy): Eukaryota > Metazoa > Mollusca > Gastropoda > Lepetellida > Lepetodrilidae > Lepetodrilus > Lepetodrilus galriftensis. The sequence goes on along the minus strand of JAUTBZ010162542.1, from coordinate 9,863 downwards.
CCATAGTAAATAGTAAAATAGTAAATGTGTCATTTTCTAGCTACAGAACTGAGAACCGCAGCTAGCCACAGTCTAAGATCAGAATAACAGCATTGCATGTGTAGTCATGTGACTGATGAAGGATACTCATTTGGCTAAATCGGTAGATCGTTGAACTCGCAATTCAGTAACCCGGGTTGAATCCCAGAACGTTGCATGGTCCCTTTCATTGTATCCAATTTGTATTTGAGTTGAAAGTTGACACAAATGCCTGATTATTTGTTTATTTGCATATCATTTTACAAACCCACACACACACACTCATATAGAGCACAAACATTCTTGCGAAATACAGCAAATTTATGACAGTCGTGTTATTTTGCTGAAATACATCGGGCCAAAGTTTGACGTCAGGCTCGGAATAACAAGTTGTCCATGTCGACATTGGTCGTAAAATTTAAAAGTGTTATTGAACTTGGCAGCTATCCAGCCCAGATCATGGATAACTATGTCGATGTTTGTTTCCTGCCAGAGTTCCTCGACCACTGCTTGGATGACGCCGTCATTCTGAGCCGGGGACAAGGTACATGTGGAGTACACCACTGACCCTCCAGGCTTGCAACATCTGATACCAGCTCTGCAAATACACACCAGTATCGTGAACATTGAAACAATGACGCATGGAAAGTTGACACACAAAACATTGTAAATGACTGAAAAGCATTAAAGGTACAAAACAGAAATTGTGAACAGTGTTGCACAGGTTTGAGTGTAACCAGGACTGAGTCTATGACATGCTGCACAGGTCTGACTGTATTGCACAGGTTTGAGTGGAACAGGACTGAGTCTATGACATGCTGCACAGGTCTGACTGTATTGCACAGGTTTGAATGTAACAGGACTGAGTCTATGACATGCTGCACAGGTCTGACTGTATTGCACAGGTTTGAGTGTAACAGGACTGAGTCTATGACATGCTGCACAGGTCTGACTGTATTGCACAGGTTTGAGTGTAACAGGACTGACTATGACGTGCTGTACTCACAGGAGAAGGTCCTTCTGTACTGTAGGCATCTGGAGCCTCTCGCTGACTCGGGACGGTTTGAACAGGTTGTTGTCGTCCTCCAGCAGGACATGACGGTCTGTGCTGCACGGGACATCCACCAGGACCTGCCATACAAATACTAACACAGTAATGTCCCGTTGTCCACAGGGATAGAAGTTCCCACTCGCCCGGCAGCCTGATCAATTTCTCGTAATGTTAAAGGTATCCTACGGACTAGTAAAAATTCATGTTTTGTTATTTATATCATTATTCGGGTGAGTATGTTTTAAAGTTAAGTTCTAACCCTGGTTGTCCAGTAAGAAAGTAAGTAACAATTGTTGTGAGTAACCTATAATCAAGAAAATCAACTATTTATACAAGATATATACAATGGACCACTCCTGCATTACCTTAGGGTTTACGTACCTTCGTGTAAATTTGTTCGTGTAATTTGCGGCCATCTCTTTGCAGGATGTTGACATCTCTTCTGTCTGGGTGGTACCATCGTAAGATAGTCTTGAGTCGTCTCAGTCTCGCCACCGATAGATCATTACACGTCACATTATCTGAATATACAACACCTGCATGATTCAGAGTCACAATTTCACAGGTTTCATGAAATATTGGAACCAAATATTACCAGTACTCCTAGTCATACAGGAAATAAGTTGGATGATTTTTCAGAAGTTAATGCTATTAAATTACTGTAGCTCACCAGAATTCATGAATTGCAGCATGGCTAAAGTCTTCCCTCCAGGTGCCGCACAGAGGTCAAGGACAGTGTCATTAGGTTGAAGGTCAAGGGCAATGATAGGTAGGATTGAAGCTGCATCAAGAAGGTAATATCCTGAAATACATTATATATATTTACAGATGATGGAACATTTGTTAAGGTGGTGCCCAACTCTTAACTTATTTTGACCAGTATATTTTGTAAGTCATGTACATGGCAGAAGACGCATATATGGTAGCTAAATAAATCTAAATTTTAATAACAATTTTCCAAGATGGCTGCCATGACCCTTCTTGATTGGCGCCATAATAATATGCATGTAATAATCCATGTCTGTACAAAGTTAATTGATGCTATGAAAGAAAATATTTGTTTAAACGCTGCTAAGGATAAAATGAAAATATTACAAACAAGTATTTTGAATTAGGAATACAAATTAATTAATTAAATAAATAAATAAATGACATCATACCTATAATTTCCTGCACGTCAGGTCTTGGAGCTGGGAAGTCGGACACATTGCCCTTTCTAAACGCATACACTCTGAGGTCTGATGGGAGATTAAACTCTTTGGTGACGACAGTGTCGGCCTGAATGTCTCTGGGTTCAAACACGCTCTTTTGGACAACATCACGTTCAAGCAGTTCCCGTTTTGAGTACACTTTCTCTACCGGCATGAACTCGTCTAAATTGGTATCGGGATTCATAGTTAATGGGTCTATTGGATCATCCACAGATTGCTTAACACCGTGGCTGTAACGAGAACTTGGCTGAGCAGACTGGTGGCCACTGACTGCATTAGTGATGGTGTCCTTCAGATCTTCTTCATGCCAATACTCATTGTCCATGCTGTAGTCACCCACTGAATTCTTTCTATTATCTGTGGATTTTTTCACGACAGTCTTCTGAGTTTTTGAAACATTGTGAGTTTCTATGTTTACCTTGTCACTGGTTTCCAAACTTCCCATCACATTTTTGTTGTTTTTCACATCCGAATTAATTTGACGTTCATCGAGGCTAACAAGCCTTGCCATTTCCATGATGTCATTTGCACCAAGATCTTGCAAGGTTTTGCTAATGCTTGTATCTTGAGAGAAGTTATTGAGAAGGGCACAATATTTCTGCTGTGACAAAAGTGCCACTCTAATAGATGGCCATAAATTCCCATACACAGGTTTGTAGAAAGTGTCGAAATGCTCCAGGGCTTTCTCTGTGTGAGACTTTGCTTTTAAATTTGTTGCCTGAAGAAGAGAACAAGATATCATTCGCTGATCTGACTAAAAGCTTACCTTCACTACCTAAAGCACTTATTTTGATGTATTTCATCAGATATGAGCGATGCATTCCAATCATATATTATGTCATGCGTGGCCTTGCATGGCAGGTGATGTGAATATACCGAATAGCTGCTAGGATGTGTGTGTGTGTGTGTGTGAAAGAGAGAGAGAGAGAGAGAGAGAGAGAGAGAGAGAGAGAGAGAGAGAGAGAGAGAATGCACCTGAATCAACGGTATTTGAATTGATAAATTATTTTCGCTGAACAAATGTTCGGTTTCAACCCAGAAAACAAACATTACAAAGTTGCTGTATTCCAGATTGAAGTTTTCAAATTAATACAGGGCGGGCACTTAAATAACAATAATAGTATGAACATTCGTACGCAGAATTGGAGGACTATAGAGTGTCAACCAGTGATGTGGTACTTAGTTCTGTATGGAAAAAAAAGAGGGACTCAACTATCTGCGAAAATTACAAACTTGAATTCTAGTCAAATATATTATTTGCTTATCGTCTCGAGTGTGTGTGAGTGCATAACACGAATACTCGTTGTTTGTATTGAAGGATATTTGCATTGGCAAAGAATATATATATATATATTTTTTTTTTTTCTTTTCTTTTCTTATTTCTCTTTCACGTAAATAAGTCATAAATAAGTATTGCGTGCGTGCATTATTAGGAAATACTGAACAGAATAAACATGTTTGAATCATACCGTATGTACACGCAAAATGTTTACATATTCTTGTATGCATAAGTGAACGTGATATGCATTCATTCCTATTCAATGCATAATGGATGCCTATGCTATTAAACTTGAAAATATTATATGGATTTGTATCGATAGCATGTTCGGATTTGTATCGATAGCATGTTCAATGTCAAGACTTTACTCTGTAACAGCTACATAGTTATACCAATAGCTCCGAAAGCATGTTGTGTTGTAATTGTTAGCGGATGAATCGCGATAGCCATTGAAAAGTTCTGATATAAGAAATATGTATGTCCACACCTCAAAGTCGTTGACTTACTTTCCAGGAGTTGCATGAAGTTGTAGGTAACTCTATGTAGGCGGGGTAAATATATTTAACTAGAAAACTTGGAGAGAGAGAGAGAGAGAGAGAGAGAGAGAGAGAGAGAGAGAGAGAGAGAGAGAGAGAGAGTGCGAGAGAGCGAGCGAGAGAGAGAGAGTGTGTGTGTGTGTGTGTGTGTGTGAGAGAGAGAGAGAGAGAGAGAGAGAGAGGGAGAGGGAGGGAGGGAGAAAACGAGTTAGAGATAGACAGAAATGGAGCGCGCGTGACTGTGTTTTTTACATTAAAAGGCGAATAGTTAATTGCATAATTATACAGATAGACTTGAAAGACAATTACCTATTATATTTATAACGGTATATATGGGCTGAAATATGTAATCAACTAAATGCAATTAGTATTATTTGACGACGCTTTCTGACAACTGATCGAAAAATCGACAGGTGTGATTGTTCAGAAATCATCATCTATTTCTGACTTTGTACCGTGAAACGATGTAACTAATTCTATTAGGCAATAATTTAGGGTTACCGGTATATGGCGTGATAGCCCCCATGAAGTTAATGTCAGTGGGCTAAATCTGTGCCGACAGATGCATCTGTGGATCTGAAGATGTAATGAATACAAAGAATAATTTATAGATCGTTAATTTAGCCACGTGTTTTGGGTGTAGTCTGTTGCCCCTAGTTAAAGACCATAAGAAATGGCCAATTATTGAACAGGTTTTCTCGTTGAAGTTTGTCAAATGTTGTTTCTTATAGCACTGTGACCGCGTAAGTTTTCACCATTGAACCAATAGAAAATACAACTACTGTTTATTATAACAGGTGATAGGTGTCAGTCTCCAATTCATCTTACTTTGCATTTAATTTGTTTACGGTTAAACATACATGGGCGCTTCACTTTGGACTAAATTGTAATATAAAATGACAAGCAAGATAAACTAAGCATTGCCTTTATCTAGCAGTAACATAAAATCTAGACCACTAATATCGGTTATTCAAAGTGTATTTAACTAATAATACATTTGTGGACCAACATGACAACATTATGTACGATTAATGCAGGATCTGACTATGTTACATTCTGATAAAGACATGTGGGGTCAACACAGTCATTTTTCACATGAAATGGTCATGGTAGGTTCTTGATTCAACTGCAGTCCTATCACACCAATGAATAACACATTGTTTTAATGTCTAGTGTGTCCTCCCAGGGCATCAACACACGGAACTACCCGTCGTTTCATCGATGACGTCAGCGGGGATTTGAGTCCAAGTTTCTTACAAGACTTGCTCTAGTCTCGTATTATTGCGTTAGGACAAAGTATATCAATTGTTTGGAAAGCTATATATACCTAGATAATATGTATGTATGCTAGCCCTGCGGATCTGGTAGCTTAACAGAGTTGTGGAGCTGTACATGCACCACCCCCACCCCCCCCCCCCCCACCCCCCACCCCCACTACCAAAATTTGGCATCGCCTAAAATTCGTTGTGTGGGACAACAATACTATGCAGGAGGAAAACAAATTGTCGCTAGCATCATGAAACATCATAAATTGTGTACATACATATGTTATCAAATTTTCAGTTTATCATCTAAAATGGCCGCCAAAATCCAAGATGGCGGCCATAATAATGAAATATTAACCCCACAGATTAACCCCCACCATGTTCAAACTAGTTTACCTCGGTGAGTAATCAAGATATGAACATGATATTACTGTTACCAGATAGCTTACACCTTGTAGAATATGTGTAGAGTATGTTTCTTCTCACAATCCCGATATAGGATTTCCAGTAAATTTAATTTAATAAAGTACTATGCTGATTTTCATCTGAAATCGTCATCACAGGTGGTATATTAATGATCATATGAATATTATGCATGGTGGCCATCTTGAATTTATAGCACTTTCAAGATTGTAATAAGTAAAAGCATAATCAGTACGTATAGGTTCACAGCCAACTCAATTAATTGGCAATAATCAATGGAAACAAATCGAGTATTCTTTTTGCTATATTGTCCACGCGTTATTGGCGGCCATCTTGGATATTCATAATTCCAATTGTACTTATGTTCAGCCGCAAAACTCTGTTAACAGGTTAAGCTACCAGATCCGCAGGACTATCATACAGACATATGATCTAGGGATATATATATATAAAAAAAAATGTAAAATATCAAAATAATATAGTGTGCCTTTGCCCGCCCAAGTGGTACCAATATCCATATTTTGGGGGCCTGGCTCATGACATACAATATGTGGGCCCAAATACCATGAATAAATGTACTCTTCATAACACGGTGACATGGATGATAAGGTGACCTATTTTTTAAATATGAGGTGGGCGCAGATGATGTAACAAGGAGGAAGCGATTGCGTATAATAGTGCATATTCGTAAATAACGGTACTCATGATGTGTCGCAACGGTGTCCACCCGATAGGTCTAATGTTTAGCCTTTATATAAGGGAAATAGTTAGACCTGGTATAGTGCACTCGGTTGTTAGACCGATCGGGTATAGAATTAAAACAACACACGGGCTAGTCTACTATTTTTAGGGGTTCAAGTTAAAAAATATAAAAAAAAACACCAACAAACGTTGACTTTGGTTGACTTTATATCTTGTATTTCAAGGATGATGATGTAAGAAGTTCAAATAAAATATTTTCATGAAATAAATTGTACACACAGTTCATCATCAGTTCTCGGACAGTACAGTGCATGCGACCACACTACTACACATCAAGTACAGTGCCGCCAACCACAAAACAAAGGTGAGAGTAGCATTCTGGACCAACTAAGTAGGGCTGAAACGGGTAGGAAATTGGGTACTCGCGTACTCATGTTGAATTACTTGACGAGTACTCGAGTACTCGCCTGCAAGTCGCGAAGCATACTAGGGGGTCCGGAAATAGTTTTAACTGAGACGGCTAAATACGCGACTTCCTGACTTCCTGCCGAATACAATCCAATCAAATACCATAATATTAGTAATAATACCTAAGAGAGATATTCCTATAACACGGTGAGCATAGGTCATTTTGGTCCATGGTGAAACAAAACCAACAAACCTATACATAAATGGGGAACTAATGTTTAGGTAATCGTTGTCTAAATTAATACAAGATGATGACCTACTTTCAGTAATATATTTAAATGGTTAGTGTTATTTACTATTAAAGTAATCATTTATTTGATAAATCACTTAGAATTCTTAATTTGATAAATCACTTAGAATTCTTAATTTGATAAATCACTTAGAATTTTGAATTGTATAAATCAATTAGAATTCTGTTTTGGGCACTAGAATCAGTTGGGTGTATCCTGTGTCACTGCATCAACATATATTAAATATAATGTATGATTATAGAGATGTGTGTGATTTAGTGTGTGCAATTGGCAAATAAAATGGCAGTCAAAATGAATATATATTTTGTAAGTGCACACATCAAACCTCACACAGCACTGGTAATTTAGCACTTTTTGTAATGCACCTTTGGAAAATGGTAATAGACATAGTTATGAGATTAAATAACCAAATAAAATCCCAAACTTGTTTATTTTAATGCACTAATGACCTAATTCCAATGCAATATATTACATAATATTGCCAAATTCTTAACATAACGGATCAATTGGAATAATAATTTATTAAAATGTTACATTATAGACCTATCAGTGTTGTAGATACATTATATAATCCAATTCATGTTAATGGTTGGTAATAAGTATGTTTGATGACATTTTAAGACATTTGAATCATGGTGACATTGAAATATGAATTTTTCGCTTATTTGACCAACCATTGTAGCACTACTTTATATTTAGGTAGACAATATATAACTATTTAGCAAGGTAGCCTAAAAAATAAATAGGATGAAATAAGGTTTTCAAGAAAAATGTACCTTCCATAGATATGCACAAACTACAAAAACTCTCTAGAACATACTACGTTGCTGGACAAGATTGTGAATGAGACATTTTAACCTTTTAAACTGTCCAAATATGGACATTTCGTCTTCTTCGTAACCGGTGTAACAGACTAAGATGCATTTTAAAATGTAAACAACCTAATGTGTATGCTTAAATATAATGTTAGAAAGCACCTCTTTTTTTCCAATATTTTTTATTATTTTTAATAAATTAAATGACAAATCTTAGGTCTTTATTCAAGTATTGGTAAATGTTTTGACTCCAGGAGACACGTGGTCTGTCGCTCCTAGTCCTGTTGGGCTGAATCGGCGTAAACGATTGGATATCGTAATTTGATCGCAGACGACGATTATTGCGATATGTGCCTGTGTAGCTTCCATATTGGCCATTCTGATCGTTCTTTCTCATTGTTTGCGTGCTAATTTTGGGCACATTTCTTTTGTTCCTTTTGCAAATGTGGTACCTGTCTGTTGATTGATTCGCGTTTTATGCATCCAATTCATATGCACCGTGATTATTTACCAAATTACTTGTTTTCCATTATTTTCGTAAAGAAATGAAAATTGACAGATTGAACGCTCCATTGTTGATGGGTACATGCTGGTTGTGGTTGGACGAACCTATTCCAGTTATTATTAATTTCCAGTTTCGTCTGTTACTACAGAAAATTAGATTTTACCAATGCCTAGTTTCTTTTGCTCATCAGTATATATGTATGAACCGCTATATATAGGCGTTTGAACAATGCATTACGAACATATAATATAGTAGACAATTCAGACAAATTCTATCATGTTTTGAATATTACATTTATATTACATTAATAATTATTATTATAATAAATGCATACAATATTAAACGTTTTCAATCGTTACTATTATATTTTGATACAACTTCTTGGTGGTATGCGAAATTGTGAAAATGCACATTATATTTAATATATAGGCCCCATATTGCATTCAAGCACGTGGGTGTAGCTCACATTAAAAACCATCAGTCTTCGAAGAATACCACATTTCAAATCACGTGACCTTGGTTCTTAATTATAGTCATCTCTAGAGACATTCCTGAGATATTCTGCATTGTCTTCCCAGGTAGCCTACACACCACGGGACTGCATATACTTCATGTTTTATTAACATCGGATGAGCTATGGGCAGCTATAACCTCTAGACAGAAGTACGAGTTATAATGCAGAGGCGATAATCTCTGAAAAGACGAGCACTTTTACGACAATGTAAGTTACAGTTATGTCGTACTAAAAATCTTTGTCCGGCAGCTCTTGAAAGGAAAAATCATAGTAATTCACAAATACGGTATAGCCTGGGAATACGGGGCAGGATTTATGGGCGGGGGTGAGGTTGTAGGAGAGTGAAAACAAGGCCACTCCTAACTAAAAAGTAGGAATAATAAGTGTACGTGGAACCAGCAAACCTACTTCCCAAAGCAAGAGTCGTTATTATACAATATTCCCACATTAATATAGCTTAGACGATCATCATACAATGTCCAATAGCTATGCACCGATACATGTATACATCCGTGTATAGCTATGTATGATTTATGCGATCATTGCCTTCTAAGTTCTACGTAGTAGCATACTGCTTGCTAGTGTTGTTGCTGAATGTCTGTTGAATTAAGACGTATGAACTAGTAAACATTGAGTTCAGTTTTCTCTTATCTGGAAACCCTCTTTGCCACGAATGTCGTGTTATCTTAAATTTAGTGTATTGTCGGTCCACCTCTAATTTACACAACGAGGTTTGACTAATGTTTTCCCTTTTTTAAAATTAATGTCCCATTGTGTTATTCGGTGTATTTCTCTCAACATATCCTAAAATGTATAACACCTGGG
>JAUTBZ010162531.1:0-10864 GCA_032361785.1 Lepetodrilus galriftensis | reverse complement strand
TACGCTCAGGACTCGCTGCATAGTACCACAGTGAAGTGTGAACGTAATTAAAGGTACCCCTGGGGTGCGAGGATGGGGTTATGCTCTCCCCAGGGATTTCAGAAGGAAAATGATGGCACACTGATCCATTGACTGGGGTAATAATATGAACACGTTTTCGACCGTGTATTTTAGGCAAAATAAATCTGCATATTCTTCTTCTTATTATTATTATTACTAATATGATTAACCCTGGTACCCCCATCCACGTACTATCCGGTCTCGATTACCCTTAACATTCAACCACCACGTCCTTACAGGTTTACGGCATCTCTATACCATACGTGTGTGGTAGCTTCTATTCTGTCCAGTGAGGTAGAAGGTCATAAAATCGTCCATAAGACCCAACTCAAAATAAATCAAATTAAATTTGAATATATTAATTGAAAGCAACCACTAAATCTCTCTTCTATTGGGGCTTATTCTCCAACGTTAAACAACAAGGGTCAATGCCCATGCTTTGCTATATGATTGATTAAGGTAGGGTTGATATCGGGCCAGAACATCTTCAAGGTTCCCGACAGATGACACTGAAGCCGACTTCTGGTGCTAGGTTCAGCCCATGCTAGCCTTTTGTTCACCTCTAAGTAGAAAAGAACATGATGTGTTGATAGTACCTGTGTATGGCTCTAATGCTTGGCTATTAGAGGAACAATTGGCATGAAATGTAGACAGTCCCCGTGAATACTTTTGGGAGTCGTTTTTAACCTAACGTCTGTCGACAGACTAGCACGTGAGCTACCTCTGCTTTTGTAGAATCATACACGTGTCGTGACAAAGTGTTATCAATGTCGAATCATAGGTCAAGTGTCATGGCGCCTGGCTCATGGTCATGTCACGGTGCTATCACGTGGCATATGCACTATCATACAAGAACCACAGGCACAGGCACTTGAATCAGGCCATTATATTTAAAAATATATATCTATATTTTTTAAATATATTTTTTCTTAATGTACTTTTATTTAAAATATATTCTAAAATTAAAATAAATCAAAAACGCCATCGACGGCATATATATATATTTTTTATTTTTTATTTTTATTTTTTAATGTCTTTATTTTTTTTTGGACAGAATATATTTTAAATAAAAGTACATTAAGAAAAAATATATTACAAAAATATAGATATATATTTTTAAATATAATGGCCTGATTCAAGTGCCTGTGCAAGAACTAAGGCATTGGTGATCGTCCAAATACCTCCTCGTTGTGCTTCTTCAAGGTTCCTTTGCTTCTCGCTGTGTTCGCAATTCAACACAATGCAAATAATACTCTATTACATGGCAAACTAGATTACGATAGTGTTAGGTGACAACAATCTGAGTTGTGTTGAAAGTGTCTTGGCAGGATTGACTATGTATATTGATGTTGCAAGATATCATCAAAATATATATACCAACATCTAATAATGCTTTCAGCATCCATGAAAATATTACACATTCATAAGTCAGCGAATATTGCTAGTAAAGTTGCCTTAGTTTAAGCTACGAATCAAATCCGCAGAAGAAGGCAATATTCAGCTCTGATACCCACGCTCAGGCTCGACTCCCAATCCTATTGGGAATGTTGTCTATGTCCACAGGCTTGTGGCGGACACCTCGGTGTCCCTATTGTGAAATCGAACCGGCGTGTAAACTGCAAGAATGTATTCATGAAACAATAGTTATGTTGTTAAGATTGAAGAATACCATTGCTTTTCAGGGCATTTATACGATCAAGGACATCGATATCAGCTGTAGCTCCGGTTATGAAGAATATCTAGCTGGTTAGACCAGTCTTGATATCTAACTGAATATAATACACTAGTCGATGTTTTTCCCAGTCAGGGCACCGTAGAAGAGGGTGAGGGAGATACTGTCAGGATGGGCAACAAAGTGTCGGTCAAGCTTAAAGAAGAGACCACCGATCTGGAACCAGAAATAGAGGAAGTAGGTAGAATTGGATACTATCTTCATGTTAACATACTGATACTATTTAGGATGGTAATACTTATACGTATCACAACCAAGATAATAACGTAACTTGTAAGCACCCACAACCAGATAAATACTAAATAGTGGTATTGGAAAGCATTACCTTCTATACGAAAAGCGTAATGGAAAACCGTAGTGTATGTCTCTACCATCATTAGGGCTACCAACATAATAGGAACTCCATAATTTAATGTCAGAAACGTTTTCTAGTATAGCTTAAAGTTTAGATATATGTTTGAAATTATTGAATTAAAGACCCTTCTAGATCCTGGCCTGAATCACACATTAATGTAATCTACTAAAATCTGTTCTATAGTTGGATGTTCCCTGGACTGAGTCGCATTACCCGCCTCCAAAAGCACCAAGAACCAAGGCCAGTGATGTGTTCAATGGGGCAGATTATAAGGACATCGATGAACGATCAAGACAGGTATGGTATTCCCAGACCTAAAAGCGAACTGGTAAATTATGTCTATGGTTCTTTGGGTACATTCCTCAGCAGTAGAATCTGATACCAACATATTACTCCAAGCATTAATTGATCAACCTAATGTTTTGCAGTGCCCTTCGTCGCTTACACATTCCTACGAGTCTCTGTTGGACTATCTCCTGGAAGGTCTGGTGACAGATATGGAAAGACTACGAGCGATCTTTAGTTGGCTTGGGTCACAGAACATCCCAAAGTGGGATTCGAAGTCTACCGACTGGGACACTCCAGCAGGCTACATGCGGCTAATGAAGCTAAAACGTGGAAGTTATTCGGCTTTCTTTGCTATTCTACTGAGGTCAGTATAATAACAGAAATACTAACCCTATTTTAAATATACAGTCCCGTAGTATTCCGTATATGCTAAACTGATCGCAATACAACACAGCATATAATTTCTTATGCTGTCGACTCGCCATAATTAAAAAGGTAGATTGTCACTAGTTATGTTAATGTTGTCAAGGTATATTGCCATTTTATCATGTTTTATGATAGCACAATGAGAGAGAGAAAATTAAGCAATGCATGTGCTTTACTAAATGTTCAACCTTTAATAATATACTGTATATTATACGTGTAACGTTTTATTTTGCTTAGGCCCCTGATGATGTTGGTAGTTAACTAACGAAATGTCGAGTCACGATAGTTTAGATGAAAATAGTCAATGATATAATGCAATCTTTCAACCTTTAGGAAAGCCGCTATTCCGTGTGTGATAGTATACGGAATATCTAAAAGCGTCGACTATGAGGTGGGCGACAGAGACATCTACCACCTCCGGAACTGTTGGAACGCCGTGTACGTGGACGATGAGTGGTACCTCATACACCCACTGTGGGCCTTCAGGAAAGTCCAGGGCTTCAGCAAGGGTCGATGGCGGGCTATCAGAAAAGAAAAGGGTATTCTCACTGATGAGGACGAAAGGGCCGAGACAGAACTCGAAGGGGTCGACGTGTCTTCCAATGACGAATTCTTCTTCCTTGTGGAACCGGAAGTGTTCATACACATGTGTCGCCCTGCTGCGGATATGTCCGCGTGGCAGCTGCTGAAAACCCCGTGGACATTTGAGGAATTCATACACGCTCCAGTTCTTAAGAAGAAGTTCTTTGAACATAAACTGTTGTTGCTGAGTAAACATTCGTGTATTTTACAAGCAGACAAATCAGGATTTGTGCAGATCACCCTGGATGACTTAGAGAATCCTGAAATGTATTTCACTCATGAAATGTACTTTGATAACCGAGCATCGTTCAATCGGCTTCCAGCAGATATCAATTTGGACCGTTATGCATTTGTTAGCAGAAAACAATCTCGAATTACCATCCAGGTTCGGCTTCCTGTTTGTGGTATCTACAAGCTGAAGGTATATGGAGGTGTGTATGCCATCTATCCTCTGTGTGAATTCAGACTAGAATGTGAAATGACACCGCGGTGTCCAAAGCCGTTCCCATTTTCTAAAAAGCTCCAATATGGGTTCACAAAGACTACACAGATGCATGGATTGGACGATCCTTCTGAATTTGCTGGAGTGGTTCGATTGCAATCTGGACAAGGCAGAATCTTTACATTCTCCTACAAAGTAGAGTTAGAAATCCAAGCCATACTGGAACACAATTCCCACTCTCGAGATACCCTGAAGAAGTGCGTTGCTGTGAAACGGAATGAAGGATGGTTCAATATATACGTGAATGTGCCCACCAGCCCAGACGTAGAGGAGTTTTCCCTCCAGGCCTACACACGGAAGAAAGGTTCCCTGAATTCATACAGTAATGCCGTCAACTATCTGATCATTATGGACAGGAGACCCGACACCCCAAGGAAAAACTCCAAGAAGACAGAGGTAGTGTAGGATCCTATCATTAATCATTTTCCTACAGTCCTCAAAACCAATACGCACTGCCACCATCCAAATCCATTACACACTTATACACAGATACACTAACATCGTACACCACCTGTCTCCAGTGTATGAACACCAAGTACATTCATGTTGTTAATATTCCATTCGTACATTGTTCATGATGAATTATTGTGTTGCCTTTTCTTCTGAACAGCAAATCAACGAGATAGAGGCCAGACGCCATCTGAAGACAGCCACAGAGAAATCTAACATCTATGAACTGGAAAACGCCATTCAGACAGCACAACGTCTGAACCTGGAGAGCGACCAGGACATGAGAGAGGCCAAGCAGAAGAGAGAGATGCTAATTCTGGAGAGAGGTCAGTTACACCGAACATTTCATATGGTACCGATGATTCCCTCTCAGTCAGGGAATCAATCAATGGCATATATTTAACAAAATGTCAAAATTCACCTGACAGAGAACAGGAGTTCAGACAATGTTAACACCCTAGTAACGTAGGTAATTTTGCACATTGATGTCTGTTAGTGGTATATAGTAGAATCGATATCGTTGTTACGAGATACACATTATCGTTAAGGGTTTCTACGACAATCCTTGATAACTGTTGTTAGTTCGTCTACGTTTTCCGACGTCCTTCTTTTGAATATCTCCACAAGCCATCATTTTTGTCTGTACCTTCTCCTGGAGCGTGGTGAGTCGGTGGGTACACCGGACAAGAATACAAATGAGAATGATGTTCCTTGGAATGGTGACTACAGTTTACTTGCAAACTCCAGGTTGGAAAACTTGTGGTGTCACCTTAGACAAGTGACTTAGTTCGAAAAGGCCTCTGTTCATCTATAAAATAGCAGAGAGTTGGTACTCGTTAGGATGACATGGCCATGTGAATGATAACCTTGTACGAGTTGTAGCGATTGCACGGGCATATTTTGTTATATACTCCCCATGGAGTTGAGAAGGTACATTGAGTGCACACTGATCCGTTGAATGGGGATAATAATATGGCGCTTTGAGAATGGTGTGGGCGTGTATTTGGCACATTATAAGTAGCCATTATTATTAGTATTATTATTATTATTATTATTATATTACCTGACCGTTGCAGATCTACGACTGGCCATAGCCCGACGACGTTCGGACTTCCTGGAACGAGTTGTGGACCGCGCTGGGCGACTTCCGGCAGACCACCGCCTGGACTACCTGGTCACAGAGGCGTCTGACATCAAGGAACAACTGGTCCGTCTCAAGATCTTTCTCCGCGATGTGCTTGAGATCAAGCAAACGACGATCTCCGAGATGCACAACTACAAGCGCCCAAAGGAGGCCATCCATGACGTCATGATAGCGACGTATCTTCTGCTAGGGGAGAACAGGATTAATCTCAATGTACGTGCACTTGTCTATACAGATTAAATTCCAGAGGCAAAGCCTTAAAACTAAGAATAATTTCATGCGCATATGTAAATCTATTATTCTGCAATATATAATCGTGATGTGTAAATTCCGAAATACCAAATAATTACCTCTTCGTTAATATTGTTTTTATTAACACTATTATTATTATTATGTAATATGTAATATGATGAATGACGCTTACTACCTGTACAGAAATGGGTGTTCGTGCAGCATCTGATGAGGCAGGTTGGGAGAAACAGTCTGGTCAGCCGCCTCCGGAAGTTCGACATCATCAGCGTCCAGCTGGACGAGGTTGAGGAGGTCCAGGCGATACTGGACAAGTATGACGAGGTAGCGGTCAAGCAGGCCAGCTCTGGTGCCGGGACATTCTACATATGGGTAGGTGTACAGACAAATAGTATATTCCTTCCGTTGGGTGGATGGAAATTGATAACGTTGCATGCATGTTCAATGTATCAAACGTTTTCCCTGTGATTATAATAATAATCATACTAATTGTTATTATTATCTAGGATAGCGTTAAGATCATTACATTAGAAAGTGGAAACTAATAGAATAGTGGCAAACATATCACAGTTCCGGCGTACAATGCCAATGGTTGCTCAATAATTACTGCACCTCTTGTTTGTTTTCTATTGCTGTTATTGTTGTTGTTGTTGCTGCTGCTGTCCTGTTTGTTTGTTTGTTTGCATGTTTATTTTGTTTATTGTTGCTGCTGCTGTTTCATAACATGTCTTTTCCACTTCCTTTTTTTCAGTGCCAACATATCATTGTTGAACTGACGGTGTCCATACATAATGAAATCCAGAAATACAGAGCAAGACGAATATGAGTGTACATTGAACTGTATATGACCGTATCTAAAACATTCTAACGGAAAGCGAACATCTACTACTTGTGTGTGGGTGACGATATACTATCAGCGACTTGATCTAGTATCGTCTGAAGAGTATGCCGGAATATGTGATCATGAGTGATCCTCTGTACAATCTGAATGTAGTCATTCACTACACACCGTTGACAATGCATGCAGTTGAAACTAACTATATCATAGTTAACTGGCAATCGTCTTTACAGGTTAACTAACTGTGTGGAGTGACATTATCTACAGCAGTTAAATGATATCGTCTGAAGTGTGTGATGAATTATACACCATTGGGTGACCATGTGGACAACATTTGTGTGATACACTGCCACTGGTCACTGAAGTCGACGTCATAGTTTTATTAAGTTATTAACTGACCGAGGATGTCGGCATTGTGGCCGACGAAACGTCGCTGTAAATCTATAAATATTGTATAGTTGTATGTACATAGACATTTATTTTATTTATATTTGTTAACTTATTAAGAACTGGCCATGTTAATTAAAGGTATCTGAGCATAAAGACCCCATGTATGACAATGCCAGTATATTGGTACCTTACACAGTTCCAATGTGAGACCATACCCCTCGTTTCACGACGTCCTTATTTGTAAACATTCCTAAACCAGTCCTAAAGGTTAGCACCTCCTAGCACGTGTTTCACGACGACGTCTTATCCCTTCATAAATCGACATGTAACTTACTAGTTGAGAAATTGGGACATACAGTTAGGAGGTCTTAAATTTAGGATGTCTTTATAAAACAGGGGCCATGTCTGTAACACGTTTACGTACGTAACACATGAGTGTAATTATGAATGGCCACATGCATTAATAAAGTATTGTGATATTTGGTTTACTTATTATATGACTCATGTTATTATTCAGGTGGATGTAATGACGAACGGGCGTGGTTTTCCCGTTATCTCTCATGTGTGTCATCTAAATACAGAGTATAAGTATAAATACATGCACTTTTAAAGCATATGCGTGTTACTTTACTTATCGTGATATTTACTTCCAGTTTGGAATGTAGATAATGGCGTAATCACACAATTGATATGCACGTTTGGAAATGAGGAACGGAGTCTACCAATGACTAATCATATTGTATAATACACTGTTCCTGTAGTTTGTAATATGATCATAATTATTTTAAATGGTTACCAGCTAATTCTGACGTAACCGACTTGCTTTCACTCTTCAGATACCAAAACCATTTACTCGTTTCATAAAAATGGTATCTCACGCTTATTTAGTATGTTCTACTATAAGCAGTGCGCAAATATAGTAACATTAATTACTCTTCAAAGACATAACATATATATGTTTAGTTTGTACAACGTATGTACGCTGTGAACGCAACAGGGTTATGGTTAAGAACAAATATGTTATTCATATTTTGGGTCACGTGATGGAATAAGATTGGCGGGTATTTGATCCGGGTCCGGTGGATAGACCGCAAGTCCGGTTCTGGCGAATATATATCACCCCTGACTTCTGAGTCTATTATATGTTTAAAGGATGTGTAGTGATTCGCCAGTATTAGCATTGTATTGAAGGCAGGGAATGGACTGGGAAGCTTGATCAGAAGTTTGATAATGGATACAGATTGTTAAATCAAAAATGACAACCAAAAATGAACAATAGTAAAATGCTTATTGAATTAACATCATATGCATATATATGCTCGTTGTTTTGTCAGAATTTAAAACTAATTATGGAACATTCTACATACTAAATAAAAGTATTCATCGGAAGTTGTAACTATTTTAACAAGTTTTAGGTGGAATATTTTCAAAATTGATAATAATGCTTAATTAAAATGAGACATATTATGTTTACTATTAGTATCATCTCCTATTGTAACTATCGACTACCGTATTAATGGTAATGTAGAAACCTGCCGAATATTGTATTTGTCAGATATATAAATAGTCGTATCATTAACACGCAAGAATCACGCCAGTCGACAATTTACGGCAACAACACTAATGTATTATTGTATAGCCAACTAGACTGGGTGTAAATGTACGGGTATCTATCCATCAGGGTAGCTATACCAGTGTAGAGAGATAAACATCCCTGGTCTGGGTTGTATTCTGCCTATAGACATGCAACCAGATATACCCGATAGCTGCATATACTAGTAGTATGACAGTGGATTAAATACTATGGTAACACTGGCTTTGTATTAGAGTAATGCATTAATGTATGTACAAGTATCAGGCAAATTCGTTACTTTATATGTTTAAATGGTGTTCTGTATGAGCCAGTTAATTTACATATCTTGTAGTAGCATATGCATGTACATTTATGCTATGTTAAGCTATTATGAACAGGATTCACAGTCAATGAGCTGCACATACGGTTGATGTCTGTATATGTTCGTGTATCCGATATATTGTGTACACAATTAACAAATATCGATGAAGACTATACATGTACAGTATAAATATACGCAACCATTTGATGATGAACTGTGAGGCTACCGGATGTGGGGGGAAAGAAGCGGATTAGTTCACGTGGGTTTCTAGAAATTAGGATATATCAAATAAAATAAAATGTAACATTGGTAGCATTATACGAAAATAACTTTTCTATTAAAATAAGGATAACTTAAATATTTTGCATTGCATGATGTGCACATCACTTGTTAATGGGATTTTAATCCATACAAGGCTCCGAGATTAGGAAACAAGTTAAAATTGTATAATGGAGAATGATGAACAAAGTGTGAGTTGAGTATTACATAGTACTGACAACTAAATGGTTCCGTAATCTCGGGACCAATACAACGCAACTGAATGCATTATAGCTTCCATGTGTTGATTCATATACTAGTATACCATACAAATATGTTGCTGAATATAATATCTACAGCTTGCCGTTATAAATGGTACTTCATGCTTTCTCACTATCCATTAAGCGCGAAACATTCAGTGATTAACAATCGCTGGTGTCGGGTTGGATTAGCGTGATGTACGCATATATACACAGAAGCCATGTCGATTATCTTTAAGATTCGGATACGATATTTGGATCAGTACTAAGGAGAGAACAAAGAGGACGTTTATAGACGACCTGCGACTAGCTGTTTAAAGAAAATCACGACAGATTTTTAACAACATCTCAAATTTAGGTTTGCGTCATTATGCGTTGGTTCTAACTGCAAGTGTCGGTTACATTACGTGGTTTGGCCAATTGTAACGTGTTATCTTCAACACGTTGGATCAGCTGAGGTGATCGTGTTGACGCTCCCTTTTACATGTTCACAGGACAACATACACATGTAAGTTTCCATTGTTCTTTAGTCTACATGTAGATCTATTCCCGTTATTATTTGAAGTAAAGGACATTTACTTCTACAATACCACACTCATTAACAGTATTTTCTGTTTTACTCTTTAAAAGTGAACTAGACATTCCAGTTTACTATCAATGTAAATTATGGCATGTTGATATATGACTAACGCTTACGGTCTTGGAAACATCAATGGATCGTTGCATGACAAAATTTATTTCGTGTCTACCACTTAAGTATTGTATGACTCAAATGTGGATCACTTACCCTTTCTACAATAGAACTCAACTAGATCTTCGCATAAAGGAATTCCAGAAAGTAAAAGTAAAATATGTATTTATATCTGATCATGTGACATATATACATGTACATGCACATTACAATATAAGCAATATATATATGTGTAGTACGCAATAATTAAGTAGAACAAATTATTAAGTAGAACAAATATAAATTACTTATATATGAGATATGTAAAACTACGTTTAAGCATTATCTTTTAATGTACTTATATTACTATTATTTCGAAACGGAAAGACATTCCAAATACGACAATAAGTAGGTACATAACATAGCATATCATGAAAACTGTCGTTAACATTTCAATATGAAGATTATCTTTAAAGGCATAATATCACAGATATTTATGGTTGTTTTGGACTAGTTCTTAGCTATATCTGCAAAGTACATTCATTTTATATACATACAATCATGGTCCGTAGGGACCTGGCCCCGAGATTACGAAACTTTCTGAGCACAAAAACGTACTAGTACTCAGACTATGACGTCACATGACGTTTTATGAACACAATTCTGAGTTGAGCACAAAAACGTACTAGTACTCAGACTATGACGTCACATGACGTTTTATGAACACAATTCTGAGTTGAGCACAGAAACGTACTCAGAAAAGTT
>JAUTBZ010162520.1:0-10864 GCA_032361785.1 Lepetodrilus galriftensis | reverse complement strand
GGTCTGGCGGTCTGTCGGGTCGGTCGGGTCTGCCGGTCTGGTCTGCCTGTCTGCCTGTCTGTCTGTCTGTCTGTCTGTCTGTCTGTCTGCCTGTCTGTCTGTCTGTCTGTCTGTCTGTCTGCCTGTCTGCCTATCTGCCTGCCTGTCTGCCTGTCTGCCTGTCTGCCTGCATGTCTGTCTGTCGATTTGTCTGTCTGTTTCTGTTTATGTCTTTCTGTCCACCTGTTTGTTGATGACTGGACTGGTTTATTTGGATGCAAATGCATGTACTGTAGTTAATTTATAATAATTATTCTTTCAGATTTAGTCGATCCCAATATTTTTGTGAGTTGTTGATTTGTGTGGACAGAGTTCTCGGAGACGCGCTTAGCATAGCTCAGGACTTTGCGAGATGTAAGTTTCATTTAATTAATTATGTATTTTCCATCACTACTTTCTGCTTTCGTTAATCGTAAAATAATATTATAAGAAGGAAGATACTTATGTACATACACCTCATATCCTACGCACACATCAGTCTTCATCTATGTACAGGTGTTCGCAGGATAGCTACGCCAACCGGCACCCCCGTAGACTTTTCACCCTGGCCCCCGGTCGCTCCCCCTCCAAATGTCTTCCCTCCGCCAACTTTGACCCCGCCCCGCACCACCGGCCCGTCGAACAACGTGACGCCGTTGCTGCTTACCCACGGCGGCCACGACGATGACAACGACCACGACAACGAATGGGACATCGACCGTAACGAGGTGCACGACCACGGGGAGATAAACCCGCAGCATCGGAGACTGGGTGAGACTGTAGATCCTTTGTTCTGTGACGATGATAATGCAGAGACTGTAGATAAATCATTTGTTATGCAATTATGATAAGACTAGACTACATATAGCCATTGTTATCAGGCGATGATAAGGCTAATACTGTCGATGCTGTGATGTGACGGAGACTGGGTGACTGAATATCCTTTGTTCTGTGACGATTATACGACTGAGACTGTAGAATTATTATTATGTGATTGTGATATGATGTGTGATTATTGTAAACCTTTGTAATGTGATTATCATCTGAGACGGTGTGTCCTTTGTTAAGTGACTATGATGTGATATGTGATTATGATATGATATGTGATTATGATAAGGCAGACTGTAGATCCTTTGTTATGTGAATTATGATATGACGTGGGATCATGATAAGGCTGACACTGTATGTCCTTTGTTATCTGATTATGATAAGGTTGACTAGATCCTTTGATGTGTGATTATGATATAAGGCTGAGACTGTATATCCTTTGTTGTGTTACGGTGACGAGGATGATACTGTAGATGCTTTGTTATGTGACACACTCTGGGTGAGATTCAATTAATGAGTATTGATCCTTTGTTATTTGTCATTTATTCTCCCGAGATAAACTGGAGATACCCTATTATACATTATTTTGATATCTTCAGCAGCAGTAACAAATGTTAAAATTATTTTGGTAAAAATATTTTTTACTGTCATAAATTTGAGCAATGTTAATCAATTCTCTGTTTTGTTCGTCAGATATTATTCGCATCACCGGGGGAGCGATCGGAGGAACTCTGGCTGGCATTATTATCACTGTTGTCATCGTCATGTGTTGCTGGTACACCAAACAACGACGGTAACTATCTCAACAAGTCTTACTACCGTCGAGTTACCATTGATGATTTTACAGGCGCTTGCTGCGCGTACATCTAACTATTTGCTTGAAATGGTTTCAGTAGTGCAAATAGTATGTGCATACATAGAGGGTGAATAGTGTAGGATTAATGCAATATGTATTATGAATGGAAATAGCGGTAATTTTCAGGACATGACTTTCTTATATGGAGTATCGTGGAATGATTTCGGTCATTTCTTTAATTAATATTAACATGGGCAAAACATGAATGAACTAGAAACTCAAAGAAATATTCTCTAATAGAGCATTTAACATACATATATGCATGACCCCTTGAATTATTATTATATTTAGTATTGCATCAACCAGCCCTAATCCTCAGATGTTGCGTGTTGACATTAATGACATTATTTGTTGTGTTGTTTAACCAGGCTTCAGCGGGGAATCTTGCAGCAGCCACCAAAACCTACCCTCAGAAAACAGGAGTCCTCCATCTATAACGAGGTGGATGATAACGTGAGGCAACTTATTGTGGTTGTTGTTACTGCTGCTATTGCTATCGTTGTTATTATTATTAATGTTGTTGTTGCTGCTGCCGCTGCTGGTGTTGTTATTGTTGTTTCTGCTGCTGTTTAATATTTCATATTTAATATTTCAAGAGCAATAGCGATAGAATATATATTTAATCATCTCCCTGCTGGAGGCAACCAGAAATGCCCCAAAGAGCAGTGTCTGTACCTAATCCAGCAGGGAGATGGTTAAAGGAACAATTTGAGTTTCGTCTCCTTATGTCGTTGCACTAGCGTGCATCATAGTGCCTGTAATAGATCGTCATAGTATAAGCGTTGTATATCATAATGACTAAACGGTGGCCATTACTAATTCGAAGAGTAATTTTCTGCGTGACAAGATTCCCGCAGCGACGTTAAACTCCATATTCACTCACGCTGCGTGACATATGATGATTATACGCATACGAGAATTGTAAACTATCAACTATCAACTTTGAATAGTAGCATGCAATAAATAACAACATTGCTCAC
The DNA here is from genome assembly GCA_032361785.1 of Lepetodrilus galriftensis. Classification (NCBI taxonomy): domain Eukaryota; kingdom Metazoa; phylum Mollusca; class Gastropoda; order Lepetellida; family Lepetodrilidae; genus Lepetodrilus; species Lepetodrilus galriftensis. Next base: position 8,182 of record JAUTBZ010162520.1, on the reverse strand, counting down.
CATCCTCAAAACACAGACCATATTATGCCTGCCTACTTAAAATCCGTCAAATGTTAAGCAGGCATACATAGCCAGTATTTCGAGGACGTCCCTCCACGTGCTCTCTAACAAATACGTGTCCAATTCTCAGGGTTTAACTTCCGGTTCCGGATCCTACCTGTGTCGTCAAACTCCTGACGTCATCAGCACCGTGGGTTCGACCTCGGACGATCACGCCTATCAGACGCTGGGCAGTTATTCCTCGACCAACTCCTTCACGGAGAAGTACAACGGGCGCCCCCTGTCGTGCGAGGTCAACCAGTACTGCACCATCCTGCCGCCGGAATCTCCGCTAGAACTCTCCGTAAGAAGCAGCGGTATCTACAACCAGCTCGGAGGCGACGGGAAGCGATTAGAACAAGACGACGATTACAATCGGACGGAGTTTGAAACTGACGACGGTCAGTCTGGAGGTGACGAGCAGCAGAGGAAGCAGAACATCGCCAACTTCCTGCAGAAACCAATAATGAGAAGAACGCCATCGCCGGGTTCGCTCAAAAAGAGGGTTTATTTCACGCTGGAGCCGATAGCGAATGTGGACGACTAACGGTGATTAACTTGTATTTTGTTCACGAACTACTGTTATGTGCTTAGATTGTTATTTATAGAATGACGTCGAGTTATAGGCCTATTACTTCATGCCTTTGGTACATAACGTTCCCTTGTTCCACAGAATAGTCACCGTAGTACTGCTTTCGTAGTCAGTAAAGATGGCTAATAATGTGGGGGAACCATTAAGATGGCTGATGCGACTTGTAGCGCTACGATCGTTCTATGGACATCACTAAAATGGCTGATGCGACTCTCGTAGCGCTACGATCGTTCTATGGACATCACTAAAAGCTACGATCGTTCTATGGTCATCACTAAAATGGCTGATGCGACTCTCGTAGCGCTACGATCGTTCTATGGTCGTCACTAAAATGGCTGATGCGACTCTCGTAGCGCTACGATCGTTCTGTGGAAACGGGAACCCTTTAGATCTATCGTATGTCAACGAGTTCATGGAGTTCCGTTAATCAAATGCGTAGGTAGTTACGACTTCGTAATGCTACGATCGATCACTGGATAAAGAACCTGGAAAGTATGGAATGTAAATCGAGGAGGGTTCGTTGGAAGTATTACGTTGAAGTATTCACGGAGCTACGTGTAGTGAGCGACAAGGCGTCAGCAAGAATATCCAAGGAATAACGGCATTATCTACCGGAATGTTGTTTTAAATAGTGATGTTATATTAATTGGTGCTTCGTGTGTTGACAGTCTTGAAAATATCAGTGTGTTCGATTATAGCTGATAGTAACAAGAAGATGGAACTATTATTTAAGTCATTAATTTATTTGTTTTGGAAACTGCTCGTTTTATATTCAATACATGTATTCAATATTATATGTAAATTAAATTTATACTCATATCATATCTTATAATTAACCATCAATGTGAAACAATTACGTTCGTATGTATAATGTTTTTATATTGTGTACCTCAAAATTGAGCAATTCGCCAATTGTGTGAATATGATCATGAATTTCTTCGAATCGCCGCATTCTTGTACATTTGGACAGTCTATTATGACAGTTAGAGTATATTATGAAATATATGTAATATGTTGTTGATAGTCACTATCTTAATTCTCTAACATTGTCTTACAGACCCAATAATAGACTGTTGTAAACTATTATTTTCTGGAATATCTGAGTTTACATTTTACATTTGATTTATCTCATGAATATATCTCATGCGCACCCATAAATATGTCAAATACTGTTTTATATTTCATAGAATATATGAATAAATTATTAAAGGAATACGACCATGTCTGTATGACATAGTATCATCACGTGTCAACAGTTCAGACTGGTTGTATTTGTGTTCAGATAAGTGTATAGAAACATGTTCAGATAAGTGTTTTGTATTCCCGGTATGTCTTCGCATGAAAGCCCAATGATGTGAAATTGCAACATCTTTTAGTAGCCATAATATATGTTATGTTCTATACAAATAGTTGTACCTAGCTACCTGTATGATCTGGGATACTGTCCTTATAACGTCTTCATAACCTTGTCCCCTACCCCAACCACACAACACCACACCCCTCTAGATCTCCACCCATATACTCTTCTGCTATGAAGGTACTGACTTGCTAGATATCGTATTTAATTCTAGTGCATCTTTGCATGCAATACTTTAATCAATTGTCATTTACTTTTCAAAAGTCGAAACATCCGGAAGACAAAGTCTTCGAGAAAATAAAAGAAAACATAGAAAATTAGAAAATGACACTGTAATATAAACGAGAATTTTTCTTTTCTTTCTTCATGTTACACAGATGGCATCAGTGGGCTTTCATACATTCGTGACTCTGAAGAGTCTGTTTTATTATGTGATAACCAATTTAAAATGTATAATTTCTGGGAATCGTGCAATGTGTATATCGCTTGTATATAAATCCTTTCTATTAAATCGCCTTCATTGTTTTTGCATGTCTGAGAATAAGTACATGTAGGCCTGTGTCTATGTGTGAGATAACTCGAAATACCCCCAAGAAACAACAAAAGAATTCCAAAGGAACCACAAATGAACCTACAAAGGAACCACAATAATAATACCATCAAGGAATCCGTTCAGGTTAAAGTGAAGTAGGTTCGAGCTCGGCTGGTTCGTAGATGGGTGACAGGGAACCTGAAAGTATACCTGATAGTATCCAGGATTCGTTCCTGCCCCACACTGAAACACAGGCTGAAAAACTTATGTTGTCATCTTAGGCAAGTGTCTTAGTTCGGAAATGCCTCTGTTCACAAAGCAGATAATGGATACCCGGAATGATTAGACGGACATGTGAATGATAACCTTGTTGCGCTTTGTACGATAGCTATGGTTACATAATCCCCAGGGAGTTGAGGAGGAATTGAGGGCACACAGATCCATTGTCACGGGTAATAATTCAGCGCAGTGATCATACTTTTTAGCATTACATGGATTGGGCACACTAATACAATATAAATGTTCAAATTAATAACGTATTATTATTATTATTATTATTATTATTATTATTATTACTATTATTATCATTATCATTATCATTATTATTAGTAGTAGTAGTATTATTATTATTATTATTATTATTATTATTATTTATTATATTTATTATTATTATTATTATTATTATTATTATTATTATTATTATTATTATTATTGTGCACAAGAAGGATTTAATTTTGACATATGTATTGCATCGCTGAATCTCTATATGTACGTGTTTGCCATGACGCATCAAATTGTATACTTGTGAATTACGCTGTCGAACCTAAACTGGGCCACTCCGTACTAACAAGGCTAAGTAAATCGGTTTGGGTCGAATCTAAAGGATAATATACCGTATAATTATATTTCCAAATAGAAACAGGCGTCGCGGATTGTAGTTATTTCTGAATGCAATGTAATGTTCTTCGTCTTCATACATAAACATGTATGTAGTTTGTTTCAGTTTGTTTCAGTTTGTTTCAGTTCAACTTTTGAAAACGAAATATCACGACGATGTCATGTTCATTGATGCACATTAAGAAAGCTTAAGGTTACATACCACCACATGGCATTGTGTTGATGACCAAACATATCATGCACTGCGTATACTGTTACATTCATATTGTGAAATCAGTCATGTGCTTACATAACAGAAATAGAAGCATGACCTTACATAATTAGGCCATAGTTTTTCGATGCCCTGGTTTGTGGACGTTTTTTGTGATGATTTTTCCGCGGGCTTTCGAAAATACAAAATGAATACAAGTTTATATTTTGGTCAGTCGGTCGTGTCCAATATAAAACATAATAATAATTGCAGATTATGAATTCTCGATGTACAGGACATAAATGTAATTGATCAATATAAGTGTTAATAATTATAATAAACAGCAGTACACATTAATAGTTCAGATTTGAATGCACAATTGTTTTCAAATGAATTCTTGTCAATAGCACTAAGTGTTATACATTATGATTTTGCTATACATATTTACCAATAACAAATCCATTTTACTTCGACTTTGTGTCAACCATTGCATTCTGTATTTCTTCATCTTCATTTATTGCGTATGCGATTATTTTTTTACATTCACCTTTTATTATAATACTTTTCAAACGGATAGTATGCCTACACTGTAGGTGAAAGATAATAAAAAAAATATTATTGTAATTTTCAAAAGTGTAACAAAATTCGGGTCAACGGATCCACAAACCGGGTAATCAAATAACTAGGGCGTTTCATAGTTCAGTACCTGTGTACGCCTCATCTAAACATATGTCTAAATACCACATCCACAAACACAATGCAAGCATAGATCTCTAGATCTACCAATGTAAATTATTAGTGCGTTACGCTCCGGTTGATGCATGTGACGATGTGTAAGCTACTAGATCGTGTTGTACCCGAATATTTTTTTGTGAGTGATTCAACAGCACGGGTACTTTAAGTTCTCTTGTATTGACGTCACGACTAGTGCAATCTATATAGTGTACACGTACATTGTGTGGAAGACCGTACACACCACGATCAGCTGTACGTGACTTATGACTGTCTGATATTGTACCGGTGGACCGTACTCATTCCGAAAAATGGCAAACATACGATCATCATACGGTAAGAAATCATTTATATTTTGTACATTAAATAATAATGTTTATCATCTTCTTTGGCTAATACAAAGGTCGAGTATTAATATGTCAGAAAATTAGAAAACTACGAAACCGCGGCTAGTATTTTATGCCGCGGTTTTGCAGTAGAGTTGTAGCTATAACCGGAAGCGCAAAACCAGGTGGGACAGTTTCCACGCACCACTATCCACGCACCACTACCACCAACACCGTCATCACCTCTGGAATTTTAGAAAATACTATTTTCATACGTGATATTATAGGTACATTCATTAATGGTTCATACAAACGGCAATAGAGCCTATCAACCTATGTAGGTGTCATATAAGCACACTTCCGGTTTAGGCACTTTTTAACTTCGCGGCATTGTTGTGATTTGTAATAGTAGGAGAATTACGGTATGTGGATACATTTGGTGTTAATACATTAAATATGTGATAGTGGTGCCTTATAAATGCATAATTTCATAATTGAGAAAGAAACTAGAAAAACTTGAAATATTTTGAATATCCAAAAAGTAAAAAGAAGCCAACTTCCCATTGCCCACACACACACTATTTAATTGTAGTTATATATTGAGGCAAATCAATAGGACATACACCTCTGGAATAATGTCTATGATCGCTCATATGTAGTTGATACAGTGTCTCCGCTGATCAGTCTCACCAGGCTCTGGTATTTACATACTTGGTCTTGGTCGTTTCTTCCCACTAGTTTGGTATATTGCAGCAAGATACTTAAATTAATACTAGTATGTATTTTTCAGAGGAATTCTGTAAACGTATTTAAAGGCATAATATCACAGATATTTATAGTTGTTTTGGACTAGTTCTTAGATATAACTGCAAAGTACATTCACTTGACGTACATAAAATCATGTGTGTACATCCAAAAAGCTTTCCACCGCTGTATGTTTGACAAATCTTCACTGCAACCCCTCTGCGACTCTTAGAGTCGGGTTTAAACCAAATACCGCCAACAACTCTCTATAGATGTTGCAAAGGGACATAACTCTGTTTGCTCGCATATTCGTGCTTAGAACAATGATACATCCAACACAAGATAAATAGCGGAACGTTCCCCTATTTAATATAAAATATTATTTATTGTATAACTATCGAGTGCTGGGGGATAAGTACATCACTAAATAACAACTTTTGGGTGGATAAATCAATTGTAATTAGTCTCGATTATACTGGTCTATCAACTGTGATATTATGCCTTGGTAATCATACATTTCTTTTCCTAATAAATTACACCTACCCTCTGACGATGGTGAGCATCAATGTAAAAATTATTAATAGGTTTTTATGAGTACATTCCCTCCAAATGTCTTGTGTTGACAACAAAATTATGAAAAGAGTGAGTCTGACGATATTTAGAACAAGAACTATCGTCATATTTAAAACAGAGCACTGTTGTCATTATAGCGGCAAATACATTTTTGTAGATGTCTATTTAAAAAATATATGTATTATTGCATGCAACTGTGATATTGCAACTTTAACAAATTTCTCCATACCTGTGTCTTTGGCTACAGCGGAATGCATGCGTAGGTTTTGAAGGAACACTGTGATTGGGTCGGTGGCTTCGTACGGACGACTGTTGACGTACACAAACTCCTGATTGGCTGGCACCGCAAACAGGGAGTTGTTGCTGTTTCAGAGGGAAAAACAGGTTCCCATCAAAATACACAACTGCAATGTACTATCTTCACTTAATGATACTAATGGTGGTGCTTCTGTAACAGAGGATCATGCCGATCACCCTGGGATTCGAACCGAGTTGCTGGATTGTGAGTCCAACGCTCTACCGACTGAGCCAAAGGGGTAATTTAACCCCGCTGGCCAAGACCAGTAGGAGCATCTTATATCACACCCGGCTACATAATCGTCCTCGAGTTACTAATCCAGTTACTGTACTTCGTTCTGAGCCACCAGGGAGCTAGGAATTCTCAGTCCGACAATATTCAGAGAGCAGTTCACCTGGAACAACTCAAATACACGTTGGGCACCATTGAAACAGAGGATCATGCTGATCACCTGGGATTCGAACCCGAGTTGCTGGATTGTGAGTCCAACGCTCTACCGACTGAGCCAAAGGGGTACCGTAACCCTGCTGACAACATTAAAACAATAAATGGATATTATGGACAAGAAGTACCATAAGGTAACAAGAATTAACTCCCCTGAAAATGATATGTGAAACCATATAAAAGTATATTGGCAATGTTCTGTTTATGAAATGTCATATTGCTTAATTAATTAACTTACCAAATATAGTAGAGGACTACACAACGATCAATGGTGAACATATCAACAGCATGGCTAAATGTAAATGATTCCTTGCAGTTGCAGTCAGAAAGCCCCCTCTTTGGACATTTGCTTGAAGCATCTATAAATCACAATCAACATTTCAACGAGTCCTAAAACGAAACGAATCAAATTAAATATTATTAGCCATATTTATTTTAAAATTAAAATAGAAAATTCAAAAATACATAAATAATTAAAATGTATTCCAATGTTGAAATACGTGTATTTATAGAGTGTTGAGCGGCACTGCAATATGCTGTTCTAGCACTGTTAGTGTTATTTCGATTTGTAGTTTCATTTGCTCGTCAAAGGTATATGTATCTGAGGTTACACTAAAATACATCAATGTCTCCGCCTGGATAGATAAGTTAAGATCAATAGATATGTATATTAGAATCACACAATGACATATATATTATATAAAAAAAAATAATAATCTACAGAGAATGATTTTGTAGCTTGAGTTGCGCGTATTTTATGTCTGCTTCTGCGATTATCTTTGATCCATTATAAAGAAGTTCCAATAAAATATACCAAGTATCCCGTCAGTTACCGAAAATACCACTATTCCTTTTTTTTTCCGCACAGAAAAGTGAATAAAATGTCATTGATATTCCGTCGTTATATTATACAAGCAAGAACCGTATTATCATTGAGTAATATGAGGAGAAACATGTTCCACATACGGTAATATATATGTTTTTCTGTGAAGTAAATGAACAACTAACACTTGATCTGGAATAGGCTATATTGTCGCAAATGGGTGAAATATTCCCCCAGCGACGTTAAACTCCACATTCACGCACTCATTTTGGAATATAACTACAATGGTGGTAGTAGTAGCAGTAGTAGTAGTAGTAGTAGTAGTATAGTAGTAGTAGTAGTAGTAGTAGTAGTAGTAGTAGTAGTAGTAGTAGTTGGTTTGGGCTTTAAAGTCAGTTTCTAGAATGTTTCACTAATATCATGACTTGCATGCATATGTACTGCTTGACTAGTCTGGATTTCCACCAGTTTGTATAATGCTAGTTCACTTATAATTATTATCATGTCGCAGATAGAACAATGATACCCCACTCACAGTATACTGACCCCTAGCTGGCAAGTCCTTGCTTTACCCCTTTAATGCTGAGCGCCAAGCAGGGAAACAACAAGTACCACCTTTTAGCGTATTTTGGTAT
>JAUTBZ010162509.1:0-10864 GCA_032361785.1 Lepetodrilus galriftensis | reverse complement strand
AACGCGGCTATCATTCTTAAAATTATTAAGGACAATACTTGCGATAGTTGTTTTTTTATTGCTCATTTTTAAATTATTCTACTTTCTTATTTCTACAAAGCTAAGTCCAAATAGACCGATGGCAAACCACAATGGCACCCAGATAAAGTGGGCTGAAAGTGTCCCCAGAATAATAGCTGACGATAAGGAAAATAAACGAAAGAGACCGTAGTTTTTATTGGCATTTAATGAATCAGTTATTTTACTCTTATTGAATGCAATTTCCTTATAAAACGTTAATATTAATAAAACAAAAAGAGCAAAGCCAATAATTCCTGTGTGTGTTAATAGTGAGAAGGGCAGGCTATGAATATAGGTTCCTTCACCTGTTGTTAAAATATCCACTTGAACATTGCCAAAAACAGGGTTATAGCTAAAATGCTCAATAAAGTTATCCTTGAAAAGCTTGATTCTTGCTTCTATAGAGTTAATATGACCAGAGTCAAAACCAGTTATACGAAAACGGGTGATGTCAATATTCATCGTTCTAATGACATAAAGTGCTACTAGGGAAAGGGTGATTGTAAGAATAGTGATGCCTTGAAGTATTTTCCAACCAAGCTTACCGAAGAATAATGATGAGAGTTTTATGCTATGGTGTTTTGAGGTGTTGTTCCTACTAATTAATACGAAAAAATAGATACTAAAAACAACTAAAAAACCAACAGTGGCAGCAAACCCAGAGTTGCTTCCAATGAGTTGAGAGGTAACGGCAAAAAAGAAGGCGGAAATAGCGCATAGAACTAATAGCGAGAACTGCTTTATCAGGCGGAATTGTTTGGATACGGTCAATAATAAAATTGTCGTTACTCCTCCCGTCAGCATAAATTGTATATAAAAGAAATTACCAACTCTTTGATAAAAGCCTTCTTGATTTTCTATTAGGAAAAAATCAGAACGAATGTCGGCAAGATGAAACTCTAATGAGTTTTTGGTTAGAAGAATTGTCAATAAAATATATCCAATACTTAGAAAAAAAGCGAGCTGCTTGGTTTTTTTTACAAATCTGAGTTTGTAAAGATTTGTTAGCGCGTAGGAACTTATGAGACCAATGATTAAAGAAAAAATTATTCCACCTGTTGTGCCAATAGTAATTGCTTTAATTTTTTGCAAATCCATTGTGTCAATTAAGTAATTTGTTATTAGATATACTAAGAATAGTATTAGTAATACTGTAGAAGGAAATACTTTAGTTAGATTAAAGTTGTTTTTAGTGGTGATAATCAAGATAGATAAGGGAAAAAACATTAAGGCAAGATAGCCGTAACCTTTTCCAGCGCCAAGTTCCATGGTGTTGGCAGATAAAAACAGTGTAATTAAAGTTAAAACGCTGTATACCAAAAAAAGTCTGATTAGTTCCATTTAACTATTTCTTTAAAAAAAGCTCTATCTTGAACCGTTGTTAGATGTGAATTATGCCATAGAAGTGTGAAGTTGCCTTGATATTTTATGGCATTTGATTTTAGCATTTTTATATATGCGAGCGTTGCTGGTGAATAGTTGAGCCCCATATTCTTTGCGGAAAAAATTGAGCACTCCATAGCTATTAAAGGGCGCTGCTTTAGGTTTGTTTTTGATGATGAAAGCCAATTCCACATACTGAACTCATGACTGGTTCCATATTTGAATCCTGCATGATCAAAGTAAGATCCAGTTGAATCATAGTTGAATCCAGCTTCTTCTAGGTGAGCTGGGGTTTGGATTGAGTCCCACCGAAGATAGTGTTGTCGGTTCCCTTCTATCCTTGTTTCTATTTTTTCTTTCTTTAAAATATTTTCGAGTAACTGTTTTTGCCGTAAAAGTTTTTGTGGGTTGTCATATGTATTATAACTGCCGTGGATTCCAATCAAATGTTTTCTATCTAAAATCTTTTTTATTAAATCAATTATTTTTTTGTCATAAATATTGTAACAGCCATTATTGGGTTCTGAGCTATCGGGAATAAAGAAAAAGGTGACTTGTAGATTGTGCTTCTCACATGTATCCATATACCAATCAAAGGTATAACATGGGTCTAATTTATAGTTTCCTATTTTATTAAAGATGTAACGGTTAAGTCGCTTAATGGCTGTTATTGGACTTTTTCTTTTGATTAAGTCAGCTGAGCAAGTTCGCACCATCCGTTTGAAAGTGCTAACAGTGCAATCAAATGGTTGGTCTACATCACATGAGATAAAAGTTTTTGCAGTATACTTTTTTCGTTGTAAATTAGGCCAAAGAGATGATAAACAAGTCCAAAGGATTTCAGTATACTCATCAATAATAGGCCGATTTAGGAAGTTTTCTTGGTGTGCAATTGATGATGATGCTGGAAAGCGATTATGGTCATCGTGTGTTTTAATAATGAGCTCTTCGTAACGAGATAGCATAAAAAATGCAGAACCAAAAATATCTAAGTTTAAATGCCAGTTTTGTTTGTCAGTTTTAGTTAATCCAGATTGCCCGTAAAGAATAGGAATAGTTTGTTCAATCAAGTCAACTTCAAGATCATTATTTATTTGCCATTGTTGCAATGGTCTTGCAGGCATTGATTCTTTTTTTAACCAGTTATCTTCTATTTTTTTAAAGAAGTCAGCGTTTAATGATAACGTTGCAGGAAGGTTTTCTTGAGTTATTTCTATAACATCAGAGGAGTGACTTGTAACAAAGGTATATTCAAGACCTAAGAATTCATTAAGCAATATATCAAGTGAATACTCTAGTGCTGTGTTAGATTGTTTGTATTTAACGGTGAGCATAGGTATTTTCTGAACAAAAAGGCAAAAAATACGGGGGGTGTACTTTCATAATCTTTAAAAGAAAGCTATTAACCCGTATAACCACGCTCATGAATTATGGTTAGCATACCCGCAACATCTTGTATATTGCTCATGTCTTCAGCGGTAAACTGAATGCCAAGTTCTTGTTCTATTGCTGATAGCAAACTGATGTGGGCTAATGAGTCCCACTCTTCTATGCTTTCTGGAGATGTGCTTTCAGATATGGTTAAGCTATCATCTAGAAATAAGTTTTGAAAAATAGGTTCTATTTTTTTTATAATGCTATTGTTTAAATCATTGCTCATGTTTATTCCTGTTTATCTGCTATATATATTTGTTTAAGTTTAATGGGATTATTTAGTTCAAACTTCCATCGTTTTTCTTCTTGAGAGTCCATTGTTGCTTGCAGACCTCCCAAGCGAGTGTATAAGTTAGCTATAACGCCATTTTTGGGTGTTGCAATAAATCTGCCAATTAACTCTTTTTGTCCTAGCTCTTTTGCAATAAGAAGGATCTTATTAAAAATATAATCCTCCATTCCTCGTGAAAAAACACGACAGCTCATCACCCAAGTGTCGATTATGGCTTTGTCGTTATCCTTTCTTAAGATTACTATAGATATGATTCCTAAGTCCCCAAAGCGATCGCTTAGTGAAAAGTAGCCTACCCAGTGATCTTTCGACTCAATATATTTTGAAACTTGTGCTTCTGTATATCGAGTGGTCGTCATATTAAACTGGTTGGTTTTATTTATCAATTGAGTGGCGCGTACAAGTGTTTCTAAACCAACTTTTTTATAGGTGGCAGACATCTCAAGGTTCTGTAAATATGAAGAAAGATCTGTTGATGATTTTTGCACTGTTTCTCTTGCTAAACTCTGCTGATATGACTCTGCTCTTTCACTATCTTCTTTTGTAATCCCTAAAGTTTCGAACCATTTGCCAGAATCTATGGCTTTGATATAACCAGAAGGGTCAACGGGTAATTCTGGCACAGAAACTTGTGGTAAAGTTTTTCTGATTAGCTCCCTTTCGGCTGGGTTATCATCAATGAATACTAGAGAATCTAAACCAAGATTTATTTCTTCAGCGATTTGTTTAATATTGTCAGCTTTATTCTCCCAATTGGCATGGAAGGATGCAAAATCTGAAAGTTTTAATACCATTCCGTCTTTATTATCAAATGGTTCTTGGGCAATTTTCAAATCATTTTTACTACAAACGGCAAGGACAATTCCTCTATTTGCTAATCCCTTAATCCATAACTGGAAGTCAGAATAAGTTTCTCCTATTGTTCCATTGTTGGAGCCTACTTTAATGCCATCAATACCATCATCTCCGATAACTCCACCCCATAAGGTATTATCTAAATCAAGAACTAAACATTTTTTAGACCGTCCCTTGGTTGCACTTATTAAGCGGGCAGCTGAGTAAGCTACTTGAGATTGAACATTAAAAGAAAATGGATGTTTGGAAAGTTGCCATAGTCTTTTGTCATGCCAGTTAATAAGACCGATGGAAGAGGCTATGTGTTCAATGTCAAAGACGGTTGATCCTTGGGGTAATGCTTTTGGAAGCTCTATATTAAAACGCCTTATTATTGCAGCGTGAGATTTGTCTGTAGATCCTTCATAGTTCCCAAAAATACGTTCAGTTGGTGGAACAATATTATTTATTATGGTGATGCAGGAGGTATTTCTCATTAAAAGAGATATTTTCTCTCTAATTTCTGTAATTGATTGGGTAATTTTTCTTTCGGCTGTATTGTCATTATATAAAGTATCAATTTGAAGTTTTAGCTCAGATTCATGTAAAAAAAGCCATGTTATATCAGGCTTGAATGAATTAAGGGGGGAGTCAGTGTCTAGGATTTCTTGATGCCAAGTTCCAATCGGGGCGATATAAGGTTCAAGCTTAAATCCTTCTAATAGTAGCCAGAATCTTAAGGAATCAACCCAGTGATTCATTGTAACATTGGCTAGAAAAGCTATTTTAATTACAGCTAGGTTCTCTAATCCTGCAGATATTTTTTTGCCTAATTTATTATACTGGTTTTGGGTAGTTAAGTTGGCATATGGTGAAGCAGATGAGCGCAACAAGACTAATGCTTGTTGATATTCTTCCTCTTTGATTAGCTGCAATGTGGGCTGAATGAGCGTTTCGCTTGTCATTTTACTTCTAATAGCTCAATTAATCCCATTCCTGCAACTGAATAAAATGCAACTTTTGCGCCATTAAAAAGAATAGCAGGTTTGGGCGGCATCACCTCAATAATTCTATCTCTCTCATCAATAGTTAGCGCATCTATGCCTTGTGAAAAAGATGGGGTGGTATAGCAAACATGATACATGTAATCGTTTTTTCTTTTTAGTAAGCTTGATAGAGATTTATTATTCTCTGTTGGTGTTACTATTTCAATAGAAGGCTCTCCTAACTTTCCTTCGCACATGCAAAGATGCACCTCTTGAAGTGGATCAAAGATAGTTTTCCCTGCTTTGTAATTTAGCTTTTCCAGTCTCAATATAGCTTCTTTAGGCTGCCCAGTCAGTAGACCTACATGATGAAATGATAGAACTTGTTTGCTCATTTTATTTAGCCTTATTTAAAACATAGGCTACATTAATTGCAAGACGCTGTTCTTCACATTGCTCTAGAGTAGCCCCATCTCTAGGGATAATGCACTTTTCTGCCACTGAAAACCCATGTTTTGAAAAAAGTTTTTCAAGGTTGTTTACTGTTTCGGGGTTGTAAAGGTGATCAATTGCGGGTGCATTTATACATGTAGTGAGAAAGAAGAAGGTGTCATCTGTTGTAGTTTTATATGATTGCTCTAAAAACATGCCCGGATCTTCTACATGCTCTAAAACTTCACCCATAACCATTACGTCAGCAGGTCTTGAATCACGATCAGCAAAAAAATCTGCTTCAATTATATTGATATTATCTTCTGTAAAGTCACCAAAAAAATCACTATTAATAATAGACTTTGTCATTTCAACACTGGTTGGGCTTATGTCGATGCCTTCGTATAAGTCGAAATTACAACTCCTAAGGCTTTCTAAAAAATACATGCCATGACCAGGTCCAACTTCTCTATATGTCCCATTTTTATTTGCTATCTTAGGTAATTGTTTTTGGAAAAAACGCCTCATTTCCATGTGGTTTGACCACCAAAAAGATGATAATGCTAATCCAATCATATATTGCCTCATGTATTCGGCATTACCGTAAACTGCATCATCTGCTTCTTTGAATGTGCTGAACCGATAATGTCCGCTTTGGCGAAAATATAATTCTTCCTTAAAAGTATCGTCTACTATGATTAGATATGAGTCTGATATTTGGCTTTGGCTTAAACCTTCATTTTCTAAGAATTCTAGATATTTTTCTACTTCATTGGTTTCTTTTTTGCTTAATTTTGCAATAGACCTATTTAGAAACTTGCGATGCATTGGCTTTTTCTTCAGGATATCTTCTACAATTGTGGTTGTTCTTGGGTTGCTGTCCATGGGGCTAGTGTTCCTGTTTGTAATGAATGATACCGCGATCCCTTAATAGCAAAAGTTCTTTTGCTAAAGGTTTCATTAAATACATATTAATTGAGATGCCTTTATATCTTTTTTGGAGCATTACGTTCTTAGATAGTTTTTTGCAAGTATGAGGGAGCGAGAGTTTAACAAGACTTTCATCAATTTCAAAATCTTTTACTGTATGGAGGTCGCCACCTGATGAAATTAGTTCATGTTGTACAGATTTTTTTTTGTGGATATGAAAAGGAAGTTGTGAAGGATCAATATCTTCTATCCAGTGTAAAAATGACATATAACAGTTAGGGAGGCCAAGTGTTAAAATTTTAGCGTTGTCTAGCTTTCTCATTCTATCAAATGGCGAGTCTTTACCATCTGCATATTGACACTTTTGATGGTCTTTTAATATTTCATCAGCAAGCGGACCTAATCCACAAATTGAATGCCTAGGATGATTGCTTCGAATCACGCCTGGACTACGCCTGAAAATCTCATTCACTATACCTGTGTAAGTTGGAGTAATAGCTAGGTTGATGGGTTTTCCTTGCTTTAGTTTTGATGTATTAATATATGCTGGAAAAAAGATTGTTCCCTCTTCTCCAATTATGACTTTAAGGCTTTCTAATAATTCGAGTGGTGAGCCAGAAAAAGTATATAAATCATTAAATGAGCATTGAACAAAAAGACAATCACCTTCTTTTATATTAAGTTCCTGAAGTTTTTTATAAAGCTCCTTTGGTTTGAATGTGCCATATTTTTTTATTGCATGCTGTTTCTTTTTTCTTATTTTCATCGCTTGAAATTTACGCCATTTAGCGCGTAAAAAAGTTATTGCTGGCTTAGGAATGAAGTGTTTAATTGTAGTGTAATTTATCATATGAGACATTATGGTTGAAAATTTGCAAAACGCCATTCTGACCAGTAGTCAATTAAGTATAGAGCGGACATTTGAACAACAAGTATTTGTAGGAATGAGTTGATGTCTAGTGAGTAATGGCTTGCAACCCAAGTGGCAATAACGGTTGTGGTTGCTCGAACTGTGTGCCATATAGGGGCATACCACCATGCATTAACTACGAGGCATGCGCGGTCAAGTGGTGATGTGGCAAAAGAGAAGAAGGCGCTAATTGAAATGATTCTGGCGAATTCTCCTGCTTGCTCCCATTCGTCGCCAAAAAAGAGTGGGTAAATTATAGGTGAAATAAAGAATAACATGGCATAGATGGGTATCCCAAATAGAGCTAGTTTTTTTGCTGTTGTTGCCCATAAATTAGAAAAACTTTTGCCCTGTCCCCAGCTTTCTGCAGCACGCTGATAATAGACTTGTCCAATTGCATTGCCTATTAAAGCCGAAGGAAAAAATATAGTGGATGCTACTAATGCAAATTGTCCAAGTGTTTGGCTGCCGTATTGGTGTGCAATATATGCGGTTGGCACAATAGTAGCAGTTGCTGACATTAGGTGTGAATATACTAGTGCTCCAGATAGGCGTGTATATTCTTTTGCTAAAGATTTTATTTGTGATAAGTTTCTGCCTTTGTCTTGTGTTTTCTTCTTTGGTTGACTTAAGTATAGAATTTTTGCAATTGTTCCTGTTGCTTGGGCAAGAACCAGCCCTGCTGGACCTGAAAAAAGCCAATAACCCGCCAAGGATGTACTAACAGCCCCCCCTTTATTTATTAGCTCTGCAAAGCTGGATTTACGATAGTTTCGGTTTCTTTGAGTGATGTGCTGATAAGCAATGGAGATTGACATGAGTGCTGAGGATATGGGTAGTAATAGAAGCCATGGAGCTAAAGCATCATCCCCCAATAGACTGGCTATATCATGACGGTAAAACCAAAGTATAGGGTATAAGATTATGCTCCATAAAATGCTTAATACTATTACAAGCTTTACTAGTCCTTCTGCATCACTCTCTTTTTTTGGTAATTGAATTAGATATTCATATCTAAGTGTCATAATAACGACTACAAACCCCATTGTTTGTATGAAGAGCGTTTGGATGGCAAAGTCTTCGGGTTTATACAGTCGCGTAAGTATGGGTAAGATGAGAATGCTTATGGCTTGTACTAGTGCGTTGCCTGACACGACCCAGGCGATGTCTTTCCAGTATGATGATTTCTTTAGTGCGCTGATAAGTTTGGCAAGCATTACTGGATTCTTTATTAACTGGTTGTGTTCTTCAATGTGGCGGTAATATAACTGATTAAGGTTCTTGGTATAAAGGGTTTATTTTAATGACAAGTCTAGTTTATTAGGGGAAGGTGTGTGTCATCTGGGAAAAGATACATTGATGGTAGTAATTGAATAAGCATTGTTTGGGTTCCAGGATAGTACCTGTTTTTTAAGTCATAGTTTGCATTTCTCTTAAAGCTATACCAGATATACTTTTCATAGTGCTTGGATACATGTGAACTTACATTTGGATCTTTAGAATTAATCATTTCTGATAGTGAAGAATATAGTTTCTCTATGTCTTTATTGTAGGGTTGCCATAAGGCAAATCCTCCAGTTAATACTGAGTTAGACATATCCCAAGGGCCATAGCCATAACCTTTTCTGCCCGAGTAATTTACTCGAAACCAACCATTTGAGCCATCCATGAAATTTGAAAACAATGGGTATTTAAAGTCTCTATTGAATACTTTATAAAGCAGTTGATTTGCAAGGCCTGTTGTTATTTTTTTTGATGGAAAGCTAAGGCCTAATATTTCTCTGTTTTTATTGAGAGCCTCAAAGACGTGAACAAACCTTCTGGTATGGCTTATATCCCAGCCAATATTGATGACTTTTTTGTGTTTCTTTGAGTTAATAAGTTGCTTTATATCTTTGATGTTCGGGTCGTTCAGACCAGCGTACAAATAATCATCGTAGTCAGACCAAATCCCAGCATCGAAGTTGACACCTTCTATTTTTTCCCCTTTGGTGTTGATAAGTTTTGTTTTTTTTATTCTTTGTGAAATAAGTTTTAACCCTGTTTCTAAATAGGATTTGAGTTTGCCTTTAGTTTTTTTTGTTAGTGAGGCTGATGATGGCGCTTTCTTATTAATGGCAAGTAAGTTTGAAACGCCAGTAATTATCCACAAATCGGTGTCGAAAACAGCATTGCAGTAGGAATGATTCTTGTTATTACCGAGTTGATAGTTTTTCTTTTTGGTTAAGTATTCGAGGTGATTCATTCCAGTTTTTACGTACTGATTATTATATTTGCATCCCCAGCCTCTGACTTGGAATGGTCCTGGTTTTGAAAAAATCCAGCGATTGTAGTGGTCATTAAGAATGGGTGTAAATTCTTGTATTAATTGACTCATGTTTGGTGTTCTATTTTTGGCGGGTACTTCAATAATGTCGTTTATGACTTCAGATATTAATGCAAGAAATTGTGAGCTTGCAAGAATAGATTCATTGCCGACAGGCCCTTTGTTATCAAGCCATATTTTGTGATTTTGATGAAGCGGGTGGATGGATTGTCTTTTGTTTTCAGGGTAATAGTAAAATGAGTATTTATTTGTCGTGTCGAGTGTTTTTAATGATTGGAGATACAGTGTGATTAGTTCATTAAGAATGTATTGATCTTTGCAGCCCCATGCATACTTTAATAAGTTGTTGGTTTCTCCTTGTATATTGTACAGATTATAAGGTGTATCACTTGTAGCTTTCATCCATTGATAATAGGTTGGTTTTCTATGTTGCCATAGACCATGAATAGCATTGATGTATTTTGGGTTTTTGCAAAGGTTGTTATTTTGATTTGGTTTATATTCTTTGGAATAAGCTACACTCTGAGCTAAAAGGAGTGTGGCGAGTAGTATTAAATACGCTATTTGTTTTATTGGTGATGGCACGTGATAAGTGATTATTTGAAGTTACTAATAATATGACTAATTTCCTTTTCTGTTAAGAAAGGATTCATTGGTAAACTCATAACCTCTTCACTTACTAGCTCAGAAATAGGGAAATCCCCTTTGGTGTAGCCTAGATATTGAAAACACTCTTGAAGGTGTAACGGCATTGGGTAGTGGACGGCCGTTGGAATACCTTCTTGCTTTAACTTTTCCTGTATTTGGTCTCTATTATGTGTGCGAACTGTATATTGTGCCCATACACTGCTTCGCTCCTCTTTTATCATTGGTTTTATTAAAGTGTCACTTAGTTTTGTAGTATAAGCTGTTGCTACTTTCTGGCGCATTTTGATTTCATTTTCATAATGAGGTAATTTTGCTAGAAGTATTGCTGCTTGGATTGTATCTAAACGCCCGCCCATGCCGATATATTTATGATGGTAGCGTTTGTTTTGACCATGAACCCGCATCATTTTCATTTTTTCTGCGTATGCATTATTATTGGTAAATACGGCACCGCCATCACCATAGCAGCCAAGAGGTTTGGCGGGGAAGAAGCTTGTTGTGGAGATATCACCGAGGTTGCTATCAGTTTTCCCTTTGTAGCTTGCGCCAAAGCTTTGCGCTCCATCAATAATCATTTTTAAGCCGTGTTTATCAGCTATTGCTTGAATAGCATCTATATCAGCAGGTTG
>JAUTBZ010162498.1:0-10867 GCA_032361785.1 Lepetodrilus galriftensis | reverse complement strand
TCCGTTAGTAGTTATAAAAGACCAGCTGAAGACGTTCTGTGGTGTGGGTTGGTTCTAACGTCCCACAGCCGCCCAGTTTTTGCCTTCTTACGTAAATAATTATTATGTTAAATATATTCAGCTTTTTCACACACACACACACACACACGTACATACACACACACACACACACACACACACACACACATCACACACATCACATCACATCACATGCACCTAGTCATCAATTAGTTACATACTCATCACATCACATACTCAACCACATATTAGTCGTATCAAATCGTCATCAGATCACATACTCATCACATCAAATTCTCATCACATAACACCCTGTGTTATCGTGTCAATGCGGCACCGCTGGTGAATGCTAATCGAAATCTTACAGCTTACGAGAACAATTATATTCCCATTCCAACCAGAGCCGATCAGACACGACGAGATCGCTGATGTCGTCCATAGTTCTAGGTTCTAAAGCGGGGACCAGCGATTCTGATGATTATCGCCGATGAAGACAGCGATATTGTCACCTAGAACTATCGGGACATGACAGAGGAAGGATCGATTATCTTCTATACTGGGCGATGTTGATAATTCCAATTGGCAATTCTCATAGTTGTTTTAATCATTACACGTGACTAGTATAGTCCCGAAGCCAAACCCAGAAAAGGATCTATATATTTTAAAAAGTTGGTTCGCCCCTAAAGCTATAGGACATTTATAATTGTGTCCTTGTGTTCTGTGAACCATACCTGTTAATAATAGGCTGTTATCACCTGTTATCATATGTTACGATGACGGTAGACTATCAATAGGAGGGTTAATGTAAATCAATAAAATATATTGGTATTATATCTACATGCATATGAAACCAGCCCCTGAAATTCTTTAATGAACTTGCTTATCTGCTCTCGTGTGATATTTTGAATAGAAGTATTTGGGTGAGAACAAGCTGTGACACCGACTATGAGGGAACTAAGACATGAACTGTGTAGCAATAAGGATTGACGAGATGCTATAAGGCTATGCTCGCTGCAAATCCTGTGTAATTATCAATAACACATCGTAACCTGAGAACCAGGTTGTTTTAGCTCCACCTTTCGAAAGAAAATGAGTTAGGTTTATTTTTCTAATATTTAGGATGATAATCTACATTTCTCCAAACTTTCTAATAAAAATTCAAATTGTAAATACTTATTTTTCGAAAAATCTATTTATCTCAACTATTTATAGAGACATCTGAAGTTTCAAATGCATTTTACACACAACATAGAACAACCTGCTTCTCAGCTGACGAAATGTCCAATGCACTTGCAATATTTAACCTCAAGAACGCATGTGAATTAGCATTTTCACATGACTGTCCAGCAATACACATAGAGACGTGATGTCGTTCATATATTCTTTTCAAAGACCATTAATAGCTAATAGTGTAGCATAGTCAAGTGTGTCCGCAATGGTCGATTGGATATAATCGTACAAGTTTCATCACATTAGCTTGTCATAAGAAAACGCTATCTAGTACACAACATAGTATCCTGAGTGTTTGTGTCGGACTCTGTCACGAGGATGCTACTACAAAATCGCCCTGTTGAAATTCATACAAGTGAATTATAATAGTTTACTTTTAACGGCAATAAAGTAACGCTATCCTAGTGGTTGTAGTTTACAGCTTTGGATCTATTGACGACATACAGGATGCAATAGGTGCTAGGAACCGATATGTTCCCAATACCATGTTCCTCCCTGCCTCAAAGATTGCCTAACCAGAAATCTTCGACATAATCCTAGTCCATCGTCCTCGCCTAAACTACCCCTAGGGAACAACCGTTTGCCGAGAGTCTGCGAGGATTCTTCGACGCCGCTCTCCGATCAATACTCTTAGTTCGATTGGCAACGACGGAGCCTAATAGCTTATCAAAGTCACGTAAATACTGCACAGTGACGAGTGTGTGCTCCTGAATGTCGCCATCAGCGGCGAGCGTCTCTTCTGCTGTGCGCTACTTCCGGTTATTCCGGAAGTGTATGTCCAGACAGTTCCCGTTTGAAGCACTTGAGCAAGAACGTCGCATGACGGTGAATTATGGATATTGAGACACTGGTCGTGTGAGCAGGTTGCGTGTGACTGCTTTCTAGTTGCGGGGCCTGGATCGATTCCGAATATATTCCCAGATAGAGTAGAGTAGGCCTACAGTGCCTTCAAATGTACAGAGCACTATAGTACTCGGCCAATGTCGGGGTGCATTTAAGATTGCAAATAATACATAACTCAATAACAAGATCGGCAATCTAAGATAAACGTTTATTATGTGATAAAGAATTATGAATAACACTTGATAGGTCTATGATCATGTGTCCAACGTGTCTATATGAAAACAATGTTAACGTGAGATCGAAAACTGTTATAACAAAGGGAAAAGCACAATCAGTTTAATGTTAATAAAATAGTGAAGAGTCGCTTCCATTGACAGTATCACTGTATGTACAGTATTGCTAGAACACGAGGAGGCGTTGATATAGGGCCGACAATACCTGACTGGTATATTTGCATATTCAGCATTACATGTATATGGACATCCTTGATAAATACCATCATGTTACTGTTTGACAATGCTCCGTTAAGCATTTATTAACCTCTACGTTGCAGATGAGCCAGTATCACACAAAACCAGAGGAAATTAACATTGTAAACTTACATGGTTTGCGTTATTCTCAGTTCCTGATCTAAGTGATGAGGGAAATAAAACTTACGCTTCTTCAAAAACACAATATAAGCAATGCTCAGTCAGTTGACGTAACACTATATGTTATGAGTCGATGCTATCCTGATATCAGTTGCGCTAGGGATGATAACATGGCATCAGTTGACTTATATCATAATAAAAATAAATTACCAATTTCCGTCGACGACTGGAAGGTTTCATTCTTCACAGATGATAACCAGGTTCCATCAACATGTATGCTATAACTAGATCTCAGTCGACGAGAGCAACACTAATTTTTTTCAACGAATATATTTAAATTTTAACCACTCTCTGAGATTTGAAAGTCTTTTCCCACATATTTTCTTATAAACTAAACAGTCGTACGTACTCCAATTGTTTCGTAGTCTAGAAACCCGGTTTCAGTTGACCAATAGATGCTAGTCCGTTGACAAGAGACAGTAAAAGATTGTAAAACACAACAAGGAAATGTCGACTTCTATTATAAATACATGTACAATAACTATATGTTGAAAGGCATGTCTTCGTCGACATCTTATGCTGGTGGTTTCAGCTTACAATATTGACGTATCCTTGTAGGTGTGGATTTGATACAATATTTTCAGGTTCACATTTTGTCATACTCCGAATAATATTTTCTATCCATAATCGTCCTATGCATGTACACAACCATATATTAATATATTTCTGAGAGAAACGAGAGTTTGTTCTAAATCAAGGCCTATCTTCTTCGCTGTTTTCCGTAAACATTTCAAAATGCAATAAATTATCTATATTACATGGGAAGTATATCCTATTCATTAAACATTCCGTGGTGCTCAGCATCTAAATATTAAGTTATGACCTACAATTTCATCAAATACTAATTACATACATCAATCTTATCGTAACGAACTGAACTCAACTTTTCATTCCTTAAATACCGTCCACCAACACAAGTGGCAACAAATGTCGGCGGTTTCGCCGTCTTGAAAGGCCAGGGATGAAAGATTATCTATGGTTTATCTAGGTTCTCAACACACTTTTATTTTCACAGTAATTTCCTCGTCGCTAACGGACACGATGCATTACTCCCATGACGTCACAGGATCGCTGCGCTATCTCTCATCGGAGGGACGGCGTCAGAGTTCTTCCCTTTGTTTTCGATCGTAACGAGGTATTCCTGCGCGCAGAAAGCGAGTTCCACGCCACATCTGATAGGCCAGGAATACGGCAATGGAACCCGGAGAATCTCTACAATCCCGGTATGTCACGCCGGGAATTCCTCCCCCTCTCGCACCCAGCGTGGCGCCGTGAGGAAACGCTGCCTCCATAATGGATTCCCTACATCAAGATGTGCAATTTCCAGAAGAAATGTTCACACTGCACGTTTTCGCTCTTTTATATATTTCAGCCAACGGGTTACTTTTGCGATAGGTTCGCTGTTGAGGTTACTGAGATGTTGAGAAGGAGTAATTGTATTAATGTCATGACGTAACATGCACATAACGCTAGTATCGATGATAGCGATACATTTGGAACAAGTGTGGATACATTATTGCAATACTTAATATGTATATGAAATATGATTGCCAAGTTTGACTCATGTAAAACGTTGCAATTTCCATTATTTTGGCGGCTATTTTGTTTTTCGGTTTAAAAACAAACAAATATCCAGCTTGGCAAAGACCCGAAATGGATTCAGTGCACCAAAATACATTAGAAAAGTGTGTTTGCCAACTTTTACTCAAATTTGCCAGCATATTCCTTATAGAGCGACATTTTCTGAAAATACGACTAGTCTACATCAAAATGTATCGCTCTACGTTTTCTGATATAGAACATTTACACAATATTAAAAGCCAGGGTACTCGAAGCTCTCATATCTACTACGATACCATAATAACTCTCGTATCCATCTCTATAATAGATGGGGATCGTCCATTTACGAGAGACGTCGTGGATATGAGAGCTTCTAGAAACGCTACCCAGGCTGGTAATGAAAATGCATTGATGGAGGAAATCATTGCGACTATACAAATTAAATCGGTAACGGATAACCAGGATACATTATGAACAAACATTTGGGTAGTACGGCGGCTGTGTTGACGTTTGGACGAAGAAGATGCTGCAGATGATTCTGCTGGGCTTTATTAGTAGACGGAAACTAGTCCGCCGCTTGGCAGAATATATGGGTTTAACGTAAACACGGAAGTGAGACTCGACATTGACTGTTGACACATTCTGCAGTCGTCATGTTTTCTTTCCTCTCGTGGTGCTAATGTTGACGATAACATTTGGGATACACTATCATCATACACTACTATAGGACTACTGCTGATAAACCAATTTAGTATTTTCAATTCAAAAGATGGCGTAGCAAAATAATTTACAAACAATCTATCGTAATTTTGAGATATAATATTTGGAAATGATGATCACATATTGTTAATGTGTAAGCATGTCGTGAAAACAGGTAATGCAACAACGGAAGAATCTTGATATAGATATAGAAATTAGTCAAATACACTAGGTGCTCTTTTTGAGGAAACTGATTGATGTAAATAGTCTATTAATAGAACAATCTTAATTGTAATGTCATTTTGCATGTTACCATGTGTGGGCAACTACTCCAACGTACTGCAATATTCATAACAAGAAGAATGTAAAATTCACCCTTGGTTACAGAATAGTTTTACAATCCTCTCTGGCAAATCTAATCCACAACGAGGCTGGATGGACATGGTCGTGGGAGAGGATCCGTCATGGCATTTTCCGCGCTCTCGCGACACTTCGACCTACGCAACACTTTAGAGCTTCTTTAGACATCCCCCCAGGACTTCAGCAAACGAATAAGCAATTAGAGACGGATAACTCCCTTGGGGGGACTTTCGAGTGGCGTAGAAGCCCTCCAACACGCAGCCATCAACAGACAAAGGAACGGTCACATATCAAGAGTTGAGACTGCGGTGTTGGCCCTGCTATTCTGGATGTTACTGTCGCTGTTACTGCCGTGACTACTACTATAGCAAATACTACAATTAATGTGCAACTAAAATAAAATACAAAGTCCATTTATAAAGCGTATGACTCTATACTGCTCGAAGCGCAAAGAGTTGAAGGAAACTCTGGTAAATAGATGTGTCTTGAGATTGGTCTTGAAAGTGTTTGTTGGATACTACTACTACTACTACTACTACTAATACTACTACTACTGCTACTACTGCTACTACTGCTACTACTACTACTACTACTACTACTAGTACTACTACTACCACCACCACCACCACCACCACCACCACCCACCACTACCACCACAAAATACTATGTATTCGTCGGTACTAATGGCAAATGGCACGACCATCAGGAGACGGAGCTGTGTTTTGATAGCTCTACAGTGCCGACGACGTGTTTTGTACGGATGCCTTTTAGCAAGTTCGCCGAAGTGAAATAGATGGTATCCTTCGACGATTGCGCGATTTGCCGACTGTCAGTCGCTACTGATAGCGCAGCGCGATTATAGAAGTCGATAGTTGAGATACACCGCTGGAGCATGGCACTAATGCTTAACAATATTAACTGCAATCCTGGATGTGGTTGCTGGACGAGTTATATGAACGTGCCATGTGTGGATTGAAGCTATTGAACATTGATAATGGTTGAACATTGCAATGGTTGAACATTGAAATGGTGGCACATTGAAATGGTTGAATACGTGTATATATTTTTAAGACATCGAGCCATGAGAGGTTATAGAACGTTGTACAATTCATGTGGATGTTCGTTCAGTTGTGTACCCAGTCAGTGTGGCAACGTTGCAGTTGTAAGCGTATAAATATAATACAATTATATATCATATTGTTCTACCAATACAATACATGTATTCTAGTTTATGCCTTCTAGAGCATGTGCCCAACTCTATTATATAACCATCTGATCATATCTTTAGAAGAATAGTCCCTAATGAGGAACTCGACTGTTCCTGGCACATAACTGTCCATTACAGAAACCCTCCGCGTGTGTGTTCGTTCACATCGGTGGGATTAAACTAAAACAGAACGATCGCGTGGTGCCTATGTCGAAATTTAATGAAATCAATATCCGGCGGTTCTAACGTGGTGGCAGCTTGTGGTAGAAAACACAGGCCAGGTGTTGGCGTCGCTATCCCCACGAGCCGCACGGATAGCACGAACCTGGGATTCCTCCGCCTCCAAAATGTCCTCCATCCTCGTGATAACGCAGAGCATGGGGGCATCCGCTGTCACCGTATCAGAACAAATGTCATGGTGATGACAGGGGCAAGTGGAAGACTGATAAAGAAGACACGAGCGTGTTCTTTTGGCTGATTACCGAGGACATCGCACGGCACGCAGCGATAACTTTCGCCGACCAATGCCTAAGTAACGCAGTACGCAATCAGTCCGGAATCTCTCCCTTCCCTTCATCCTACAGTTCTTCAGACGCTAGAAGGCAAAACCGATGCTTAGTTAGTTATTGTTAAAGTAATTCCTTCGAGTCTTGGTTCGAAAGTAGTATAAGACGACGGGAGCCATAAAGGGAGATAACCGGGGATGAGGGATTTAGGGCATGCGTGTAAAGCGACGTAACGCCGATTCTTCCGGGAATTTACGGCGTGCGCGTGCCGAGAGACACGCCGTGCTAATTCGTCCGTAATCTGCTTGGAATAATGAAGAAATTCGCCCGACGCCGGGGCCGTGGCCAGCCACACGGAGATGAAATCAGCCACGGCCCGCGATAGGCTTTAATCTTCTTTCATCAGCCCCGTCTCGGCTCTTCTTTGGCTTCCAGAGAGGCAGAGGCATGCCTTGTCTTCGATCGGGCAGAGACGATTCACAGCGAAAAACAGTTTAGAACCATGGATCCGGAGCACCGACCAAATTCGAATTAAATTATTGGGGAAGTCGGCTCGTCTCTGGAGGCCGCGGGCTCGATCGTATTTGCCGTGAGGCCAGGCAGCGGCCGTTCAATAAACCGCCGTGTGAAAGGGGCAGACTGGGTATTAGAGTCGCGCACGGTATGGGGCGGAAGGCGACCGCCTCGCGCGTCGAATATCACTTACGGAAGCCAAGGTAATGGATCTGGAGGTCGGTGTAACCTTGCTGGGGATGGTGTTCCAGATTATATGATGGTACTGTTCAGTACAGTACTTATTGAGTAGGACTACGGTATATTGATTGATGAACGGGTGGTCCAAATGATATGGTGGTGCTGTTTGGCACAGTAGGCTATAGTATACACTACGTATTGTTAGGTAGGACTACGTAGGCCTGCATATCAGTATGAATTAATGAACAAGTTTAAGATCGTATGGTAACACTGACGACTAAAATACGTATTGAGTATATCAGTACCTTGGTCTGTCAGTATCAGCCGGTGCTCGCAGGTTTACCGCAACATTCAACGCTACGGATGTTGCAGTTTTCCGCTGCCCTAAACTGACAAATCGTGATATTGGTGAACTAATCTATAGAAAGCGATTCTAAAACCCCAATATTTTTTTTATATATATATATATTATAGTATGAATTGATGAAAGGGTGATAAGTACTTTTCGGTTATAAGTACTGTAACCCACTTTACTTACTTATTACTTATTTCCAGTAATCGTACTAAATATATTGCAATGATTCATTATTGTTGGTACAACTAATTAATATATCATTTTGATCTTGGAATCCTAAAACAATCCCTAGGCTGCGGCGCTCGCAGGTTTACTGCAACATTCAGCTCTACGGATGTTGTGGGTTTCCTCCTGCTCTAAACTGACAAGTCGTGATATAAGTGAAATAATCTTGAAAGTCACTCTAAACCCCAATACAAAAACACTAATAAATACCTAGGCTGACTTCATTATGCAGTACTTGTGATGGCATGTATGTTGTGCATGTACCTACGTGCATACATCTATTTTAACTATACAAATGAAATAATAACAATAATGAAAACTATCCGTTTTACTTTGGATATATCTATAATGATCTAGTACTGTGGTATCCGTGAACTTGTTCATAGACTGCATTTGCATGCACGCCTACTATGAAAAGACAAATCAAAAGTGCGCCTATATGCATGACATGATCCTTAACATCATTGAATGATTGGACGAGGGAGTGTCACGTGTACAAGTAGTGTTGACACTGGTATTGTACACCCAGTGTTCATATGAGTGACACTGTAGTGTACATACATGCAGGGTGTCTATACAACACGACAGTTACAATGCAGTTTGACAGTGTTGCTGCAATTCCATTCACCATTACATTCGTTCTCGTGTCGCCGTGGATTTCTAGGTTAGGTAGTGATACGGATATAACAAGTTGTACATGTGATCGGAGGCTAATTTACCGAATGTCGGTATTACAGCAATACAACATTAATATACTCAACTCTGAATATGTGTGAACAGTGGAGGGTGGTAGAGCAATGGTAGAACGTTGGACTTCGGAGCCAAATGTTCCGGGTTCAAATCCCCCCAAAGTTACCTTCTGACTTGGAATTGATAGGATGCACTGTCTGTAGAGTGGCAATACAGTTATCACCCTTGGTCTGTCAGTATCAGCCGGTTGTCACAGGTTTACTACAACATTCAGCGATAGGGATGGTGTGGGTTTCCTCCTGCCCTATATTGACAAGTCGTGATATTAGTGAAATATTCTAGATAGCGACTCTAAACCCCAATTTAAAAACAAAACAAAAAACAGCTCAACCGTCGATACAGTACTGAACAGTTCTACAACGATTTAACCACCATCAGTCAACCTATAGTCAGTGAGTGAATTATTGTTTTACGTCACAGCGGGAATCCTTCAACTGTGAACTGTGTAAGCTCTCCTCTGACAGCAGCAAGTACTGGGTAACTCAAGTAATTGTTTCAAAACATTACTGTCTTCAATTACTATTATCGCAGCTTCAGTTTTTCGAATATTATTTTACCTTGTTTTGTCTAAATCGAAGCTGAAATGTAAGCTAGAACAATAGGTAAAACTTGGAGGCGTGAGTGTGTTAACTTATTACCCTTCTCTAATTAATATCATATTCGTGTAAACATACTTGAAATTCAGTAAGACACCAAATTAGAAAACGGTCGTGTACTGGGAAACTTTAAGAGGTGGCGAGAAATGATATCACAGACAAGTAATATTTGCGTCGCTCCATCCGCTATGTTTGTTGATCGTAACTGATTATACGTTACAAAGAAAACTCCGTTTACGTAGGAGCTTTCAACCGTCGGTCTCAGCTGAAGATTTGCTATCTTAGATCGGCTTCGTGCACAAGCGGACGGCTGCCGTGTTTTGATTAGCCAGTGCAAGCGACGCTGAAGACTTCAACTTGCAATTTCACGCTGAATAACGAAGAGAGGTTGTTCAGATCCCAATCACTCCGAGCTTGGTAATGAGCGACGGGAGATGGGAGACACTTAACCTCCACGCTACTACGTCGAACAATGGCGCCCAACGCCAAGGGACGTCTCACGCTGCTGGCGTGAGCACTAAGCGTTCCTATTGTATAGTTTTACTCTTTCTCCGGTTAAAAAATCCATACCCCCCTCATCAGTGTGTCGACCCCGAGGCTTTCAATTCGGCGCATGCGCGGAGGTAATCGATACTATCCCGGCTGACCCCTGACCTCCAAGGCCGAGACCTCTTATCCACGCAAGTCGCAGCTATCTGCCATAAAATTATCCGGTGTAACCCCGGAAAGCGAGGTGTTCGCTTGAATGGCTTCGTTTTCGCCAGGGATTTAGTCGCTGTTAATAACGTTGCAGAGCCGCGCCAGCATGCAATTTTCGTAGTTGGCGGAAACTCGTAAAACAGCGGAGGCAGCATCTTGCCCCAGTAACGGTTCCCCAGATTGTTAAAGGCTACGAGAACTGAGATCGATGTAAGAGTGGTCGTCGCGCCGATCACGCCGGGTTGGTCGACCCTTCTCTGGCAGCGAGTATAGCAACGCTGCTCTTTAGTCAATGTTTATGTCATTGCAAACTCATAAATAAAAGTTCTACCATCTATTAACGTTTAATGCAACAGTTTAGTTCACGCATGGAGTAATAGTATAGGTTATTGGACACCCAGGGCGTATTCGCAACCACGTTCTCGAGTTGACACGACACGAGAACGGGGTTTCGAACATCGAAAACCAACACGCGA
>JAUTBZ010162487.1:0-10868 GCA_032361785.1 Lepetodrilus galriftensis | reverse complement strand
CTCCCAGTGCAAATAAATCGACACAGTGGGTAAGAGAGCTTCGAGACAGGATACCCAGGGCTACAAGCTCCAAGCTACTCCCAGTGCAAATAAATCGACCCCTGGACAAATATATTACGGTATCAGTGAGTGAGTGAATATGGAGTTTAACGTCGCTGCGGGAATCTTTCACCCATTTGCGACGACATATATTATCAGATTTAAATGGAAAATTGACATCCCTTGGTGTATAGGTTCATTTACCAATTTCAAAATTTCAAGTGGTGTAACTGTCTCAGTGATATGTTAGATTAAAACAGTACATTTATTAACCACACATTACAAAACCAAATGATTTTTTTTTAACCCCACTTCTCCATAGTGCATCAGTATTTGCCTCTGGCAGGAAGGAATGGAGATTCTTCTCAACAGCAATGGAAATTAGAGTCATTTATCACGAAATGAATGGCATTAGCGATAGCTGATGCATTAACCCTCTCCATGCTGGAGGCAACCGGAGGTGCCCTAAAGAACTGTATGTTTGCCCAATACAAGGGCGAGGGTTAAAAAGAGCTGTGCAACAGATGGGTTTGTGGCAGATGGCTTTTTCAAATATGGAGAGAATATCGACGGTAACAGAAGATAATAACTGAACATTATCACGGCAGTTACATAGAGATCCAGATCAATATGACCCAACAAAAAACAAGTCAGTGACTTTGAGATGAAGTGTGAATTATTGATTTACGTCACAGCCGGAATCTTTCGCCCATACGCGACGATTAAGAGATGAAGAACCTGGTCGCAGCAACGCAGAAATAGCTGTGCCTGTGGCTAATCCAGCAGGGAGAGGGTTAATTTAGTGTGATGAACGCCACTATCTCGGAGTGGAAACTACTTCCATTCATGATAAATCTTCAGTACAGATGAGACAGGTAACACATATACTATAGAGTACGCACTGGCTACAAGGAAGCATGTGGGCATTAATGTAAATGGATATATTTTCTGTTAGTGTTACTAGCTTACAAATACAAAAAGAAAATTTAATCGTATTCTCTCTTGAATACACAATCAGCCAGTAATTCTTTGGCTTGGTCCAGCTAATTACACTTAACCCTCTCCATGCTGGAGGCAACTGGATATGCCCTAAAGAGCTTTGTCTGTGCTTAATCTAGCAGGGAAAGGGTTAAATGGGATGACGATTTTCTATGTATTCTACAAACAACTGGAAACACGACACCACACAATACAACGGCACCGATCTCTTTAACCTCATTGGTCTACTGTCGTATGTACATATCAGATCCATTAGTTTTGTCCGTAGGTGTTTCAGTTGCAGGCTATACATATTCGTAAAATATATTTACGTTGGTCCCTAACAAGTGTCGCAGTGACCTGAAGTTGCAGAGCTAGGTAAACATGACCTAGCATAACTAGGTCAGCGTGACAGTTGGAAATAAAATCAGGTCAACATGACCTAGAATTTCAGAAGCAGGTCAACATGACCCAGTTTCAGAACCAGGTCAATGCGACCTAGTTTCATAACTAGGTCAACATGACCGTGAGTTGAAAAACCAAGCCGACGTAACCTATAGTGTCCCATACATGATACACCAGAATCATCTTACCACTAAGAGAATTACAACTCGCTATAATACATGAATAGGGAGACACGACTCTCGTAGCATTACAATATTATTTGTTGGAGGAGAACCCAGTCATTTATGATACTAATAGAAACACAGATAGAAATGGGGAACATTACGTTCAATATGTCCACAGGGATACTGCTTGGTATATTTTCTGCCTAGTTTAGTATCTGATTAACATTTAGTATCTGATTAAGTCTTGACTATACTAAATTACTAATACACTTTAAACAACAATAACAATATCTGCTAATAGTCTTACATACATCATTATGTTTATGCAGTAGTAGAACTATATATAAATATTATATATATATTATCGAATCAATTAAGATTCCACATCGTCATCCAGGCAAATTCATATCCATACACAACACAAACAACCTCTTGCATTAGGTAATTAAACCTTAAAATTCCTGAAACAGTATTTGGCCATAATAAAAATACACTTTTCGTCAACTTTCAGCCTGTGACAGCTGTTAAATTAAAACAGCATTCCGTGTGATAAAACCAATGAGCTATGATACAAATGTTCAACATGAGGGAACTCTTCAATACCGAGGAAAGAAATCGATATGATCTATATCTTTAGACCGAAGAAATAGTACCAATATAAAGAATGTTAATTTTTAAACCAATTCGAACTCCATTCATAATTTTACGTTTCAAGATTTCACAGTTAAATACATTCAAATTAGAAATATATACATTAAAAATAATATCAAAAAGATAAACTCTTCCCAAATTTTTTTTAATAAAGCATTCATAACAAATTAAATCTGGGATTTATATTAAATCTAAAACTTAAAAAATACTGCGAGACAAACAGTCTTCGAAGCAAATACAAACAGTTCTAAAAATTAATTTCGACTCTCCTAAAACATTTATTTCCTACAGCTGAAACACTTGCTGACGTGACGTAATAAATAATGATGACGTGGTTGAAGCTCTACACAGGGTATCACAACGATGCGGTGACGTTGAAGGCCCCGCGCTGCATGAGTCGGTCTCGCAGCAAATAAAACACCTGGAGTTGTTCCTCGGGCTTCAACAGAAGCAGGTGTTGCAGTAACTTCTGACGGTTGGGGATTCTGAAACACATGGCAGGAATGCAGGTGAAATGTTTGGAGTCGAACCTAGGACTGTGTACTGCTATCAGGTGAACGCATAACGGTTATGCCAATACATGGAATGGCCTAATACACAGTGAGTGAGTTAGTGGGTGATCAAGTGAGTTATTGGGAGATCGAGTGAGTTATTGAATTATTGTAATTACTGATCGACATTTTGTACAAGAAGGAAATGGTATCCAAGGGAGATAATCGAACAACACGCACAAAGACATTACAAGTCCATTAATCTGTGTTCTGAATTTGTTTTCCACAGTTGAGAAGATACTCAGACACCCAAGCTAGGATTCAAACTCAGAAATATGTAAATCTTGAAATGCGACGAGAGTGAAAATGTAAGATAATACTTCCGATGCTTGCTGTACCGACCTGATAAAGCTGAAGTGATACACGTGTACGAATGTCGCCATCAGAAACTGGCAGTCGAACCTGTCCATGATTCCTCCGTGTCCCGGAATCGTGTCTCCAAAGTCCTGCAATGCAAAACCAAGAATCCTAATACTGAGTGCCAGACATGGGATCTTATGCACTTGTCACAGTAGATACAAGGTAATTATCTGGTAAAATTACTATGAATTGCATCTCGTTCATCAAAATAATGTCAGAGCTGCCTTAACCCTCTCATTGCTGAAAGTAACCATATATGCCCAAAAGAGCTGTGCCTGTGCGTAATCCAGCATGGAGAGGGTTAATATAGGTTATCTATATAAAGCAGCATTGGTAAGAATGAATAAATAAATTTGTGTATTATGTCACAGCGGGAATATTTCACCCATATGCGACCCATGGGCAAGAACCTTTCTGTAAGTGAGAGATTATGGAGTCTAACGTAGATGGGGGAATCTTTCACCCATCTGTAACAAATCTTTCTGTGCATACGGATTGAGTGAGTGAATATGGAGTTTAACGTCGCTGCGGGAATCTTTCACCCATTTGCGACGAGCATACGGATTGAAATTAGGCAAGCGTGAATATGGAGTTTAACGTCGCTGCGGGAATCGAAATTGGGCAAGAAATGCAATATGAAATTTGAATAGAACGAATATCTGCGCTTACCTTGATCTTAAAGGCTCTCTTAAAGCCGCTGGCGAAGAATCCTCCGAATGGACCAATGACATAAGAGAAGAGCGACAGCTAGACGGAATGGAGGATGAATGGATATATTTTGACGGTCGACCAAGGGATCCTGAACTGAAAACAAACAAAGACAAAACAGGATGAAATATCTGTTCAAAATATTTACTTGTGAAACTGGCCCCGAGATTATGAAACTTTTCTGAGTACGATTTTGTACTTGACTCAGAATTTTGTTCATAAAACTTCATGCGACGTCATAGTCTGAGTACGTTTTTGTGCTCAGAAAGTTTTGTAATCTCTGGGCCTGGTAGGTTGGCCTGTATACAGGGATGAGAATATGAAATTGTGTTTTCAGCTGAAATAGCCAGGAGCCAGGGACCAAAGGCATGATCAACCCTGCAGCCTCAAAATGCAGAAATCCACAGAAGATTCGCATCCTTGCATATAGAAAGCCAAATGTTTAAAATCAAAAAAAAATATTTGATTAAATATGACACTACTTATAGATGAGCTCATAAAATATCTGTTTAACATTCATGCCCATAGCAGAAATTCACCACCTACCAAACCACACACACCTACACCTACAGGGTGAGTGAGTGAATATGGAGGTTAACCCTCTCCCTGTTGAAGGCGACTTAACTTGCCCGATCACATGCAGAAATAGAACACTTTGATTTTATTTAGCAGGGAGAAGGTTAACGTCGCTGCGGGAATCTTTCACCCATTTGCGACGAGAAAACATGGATGAGAATGGGAAATTTGCGGAAATCCACAGAAGATTCTCATCACTTTACATACTTCGCCGATCTGTTCCAGACGATGTCCACTCACCAGAGAGAACAAGCCACGAAGAGTTTCCGGCAGATTGTATTCCGTGACGAGGAACACTGGGTTCCGCTCGCATTCCATGGACAACGCTCCCTTCACATCGTCGTAGTGGATCGGACACACCATGAAGTCAAACTGCACCAGCATGTACGACAACTGAAACATCGCAACAGCATGTATGACAACTGAAATATATCGAAACAGCATGTATGACAACTGAAACATCGCAACAGCATGTGCCACAACTGAAACATCACACCAGCATATATGACAACTGAAACATTGCACCAGCATGTATGACAACTGAAACATCGTAACAGCATGTATGACAACTGAAACATTGCAACAGCATGTACCACAACTGAAACATCGCAACAGCATGAATGACAAACAAAACATTGTAACTGCGTGTAAATGATTCCACATATTGAACAGCGATATAAACTCTGGCGATGACATTTTTGTTAATTGGGGTTTGGTGAGTGAGTGAATATGGAGTTTAACGTTGCTGCAGGAATCTTTCATTCATTTGCGACGATAATTGGGGTTTAGAGGCACTTTCAAGATTCTTTCACGTATCATGGCTTGTCAGTTCATGGGGGAAATCTGCTCCCAGGATGGGAGTTGAACCCAGGGCCTCAAAAGACGAACAATCTACCACTACACCCACCACCTGCAGTTCACAAGTGTTGCACAATCACCATGGTTACTAGGTCACAATGACACGCAGGTGACTCACCACGATGCCAAAGATGACGGTGGAGACAGCGCCACCTATGAATCCCTCCCAGGTCTTCTTGGGCGACAGTTTGATGAGTGGCGTCTTCCCGAAGAAGAACCCGAACATGTACGCCATGATGTCGTTGCAGATGATCATAGACGATGGTGCCAGCACCCTGCGAATATCAACGTGGAAAATGTGGAAACATGGCGACGACAAAGTTCGTTGTAGATTGTATTGCACTGGAATGTAGAAGGATTGTTTGATAATATTCATCAATAACTCTATGGCTACCAAAAAAAAAGATATTTTAAACTGTATGGTTACAAATCAGTCTCAACTTTTCTATCCTTAAAAGAGCCAATCCACGTTGGCATACTCCGACACACCTCCCACTGTTAGAGCCACGAATTGCCCCACGGGTAATGTATACAGGCATGGTAAGACAATTGTGATTAAAAACAAGCCCGCAGTCTGCAGGACCCAAGCTACATGAAGTGCAAATAAATCGACCCCAGGACAAAATAAATCAGAAGATTTCCGC
Source organism: Lepetodrilus galriftensis (assembly GCA_032361785.1). Classification (NCBI taxonomy): domain Eukaryota; kingdom Metazoa; phylum Mollusca; class Gastropoda; order Lepetellida; family Lepetodrilidae; genus Lepetodrilus; species Lepetodrilus galriftensis. The sequence continues at coordinate 4,934 of JAUTBZ010162487.1, read as the reverse complement.
GGATCTGCAGAAAATTGCATATGCCTGTATATAGCAGAGTGAGTCAGTATTCTGTGTGTTACACACGATGACCCAATAATGACCCAACACAACTCACCAGATGAGTCCCTCGAAGACGTTCTGTATGATCAGATGTGACTGAGTCACCACCAGAAGCAGTGTCACGTGGGTCCAGCCAAACTGAAACGCAACCACAAGTACTATAAATAGCATTCCAAATATTCCAAAATTAAAAATACCGGGTATATTATTGGTTTCTAGTTCTAATTTCAAAGATAAACTTTGACCGAAAAAAAATAGTAAAATATTGAATGAATGAAATATTGTTTTACGTCACGGCGGGAAGTAAAATATTGAATCTCATCTTCAAATGTAATAAAAGAAATGCATCTTCAAATGTAACAAAAGAAATGCATGATTCTTGTTCATAAATAATTCACAGTAAAACGTCCATCTTCAAAGGGAAAAATATGTATTCATGTTCATAAATTCAGAGTAAAATAATTGTCTCCATGTTAAAATGCAACAAAATACATCTTAATTCTTTGTTCCTAAATGTAGAGTAAAACTTTTAGATCAAATAAATACATGATAAATATGTTAGTGAAAGGGACTGTTACACAATTGGGACTGCAACAAACATGGGACTGCACTGTTATACCCACCAACGTGAACTGCTTCAGATAGTGTTTCTTCACAAGACTGAAGACAAAGCCGACAAATCCCGCTAGATACAGAGAGAAGGAGATGAACCGATGGTAGGTCACGAACGCCGTCAGGAATTCCTAGAGTTGTAAAATAACAAATAAAACAATTTGATGCAGTTTAAATGCAAAATTCTGACAAACTAAGTAACTACCGGTATTCAACGTGCTAACAAATAAAGGGGGGGGGGGGGTATAACGGTTCGATTGTGGTGTATGTGTATGTGTATGTGTATGTGTATGGTTTTGTGTGTATGTGTAAGTTTTGTGTAAGTTTTGTCAGCAGATTTAGTTTTGCGTATATAAATTGTATACAAGTATTGCTATGACTGCAGCACATGTTCTCTAAAGTAATAGGGCTAGTAATCTAAAAAGAAAACTGATGGTATGTTAAAAATGCAAGCTGCTTCAACTGGCTAAAAAGTGACTATGCGGAATAAGGGAGATAACTCTGATTGCTTGGTAATATTGCTTACAGTTCTTGACAACAGGACTCCGAAGTATTCGATCAGACTTTCCCCGTAGAAGAAGTAGTTGGACGAAAACAGGAAGTACCAGCTTAGCGTTCGAAACCATGGCAACTCGTACGATTTGTACACCACGTAGCCAATTGTGATGATCTCGTGAAAGCATTTGATCTGAATGCCCATGATCTGAAACAAAAGATTAAAACGTCAGGCATGGCAACAGACAATTGTGATTTCCGCAGAAAACAAGCCTTGGGTCTTGGGGCTATATAGGTACTAAAGATACGTCCATTGCAAATAAACATGATAAATCAACACAATGACAAATATATTCATGGATTTCCACAAATTGCCATTCCTGAAGTGTATCAGAATATTGTTTTCAAATTACTGAACAGGTACTTAAAATGTCAGATACCAAGTCCATAGTAACGTTTTCAGAAGTTATTAAATTTCCTACAATCTGTTAGATTGATCATAGTAGCAGGAAATGGAAATTAACACTACGGTAGTCTGTTATTGCATATATATAGTCACAACTTCCAATAAATAAATGTAGATAATTCATATTTTGTAAACATTTGTCATTTTAATCATTATTTAATCTTTAAAGGTTGGTTCCCATTCCTGAGTGATGTAATATTATCTACTCCTCAATAAATAATTAATGAATGAATGAATGAATGAATGAATGAATGAATGAATAAAATTATGCTTTACGTCGCAGCGGGAATGTTTCACCCATAGGGGACGAAACTCCCCAATAAACATGGAATAATAAAAAATAAAATAAAATAAAATATTTTATTAATATTTCTCAGTTGGTAGTGCTTATTTAAATGGAACACAATAGTGGACCTACCAGAAGGATAAGTGCCAGTGGTCCCATGTAGATGATGAATGCAAAGAAGAAGATCATCACCCAGCTGAAGATGCCCCTGATCACCCAGTTCCTCCATCTGAACACGCAAACAAAATAAATCATGTATATTTAAGAATAGGTGTCCGACAGTAACATTATTATAATGCTATTCAAACGAATATTTGCATCACAATTTAATCCAAATTATACATTTTTAAGACTGATACAGACTCACATGCAGGAGAAAACTGTAAATTATATACTGTAAATTATTAAATTAATGTGAGCAGAATACCAATGCAAAAAATGCGACCGATGTATTGTCACATTTAGTTGCTGTGCATTATAGGTAAGTACTGGGGAAAAAACATGTATGGAAACATGACCATTCGCATTTTATTAGTTTCACTTTTACATCTAAACTCTAGAGGATGCATTAAATTAGTGATGCGTTAATTTTGTGATTTACAGTAATTGACAAAACATACTGTCGTACATTTTTTTTAATGGGTGTGCCACGGTGGAGTATAATATATGCGAAAGCAAGGGGAAGTGGGGAGGGTGGTGTTTTTTTAGTATAACATAATGTGAAAGCAACAATTTATAATCTGTTTGGTTCTTTTTGCAATAGTAGGACAGACATGTATATAAGTGAATGCTCAGTGAACGCATAAAGAATGCGTAGTGAACACATAGTGAACGCGTAGTGATCTGGGGCGGTGCTGACCTTGGTGTGAGGTCACTGAGAGCAGAGTCCAGGGCGTCCGTGGTTTTGTCCGATCCTCCGGTGATGGTGGTCCCACCGGGAAGATCGGGGATTATCGGAAGCTCATCATCCTCGGTGTCTTCCGGTTTGTGCTCATCCGCGGAGGTCTGGGAAAACAATAATCATGAATATAGATAATATACTTTATATTTTTTTTAATATTAAAAAAGAATCTTTTCTAAACTATATTTAAAATAATGAAGTAATTTATAAAATAATGAAGTAATTTATAAAATAATGAAGTAAAATAATGAAGTAATTTTTTTAATGATACGTAATAATGAATATTTACACATAAAAATTAAAATATATTAGTATATAAATATTATTTAGAGAAATACAACTTGCAAGCAAGTCTGGTAACTTTAGAGCAGGGTTTGATCATTTTTTAGCAGAGTTGATAGCTTTTCCTATATATCTTTTTAATTATTTCATATAACATAAATACCAGTAGGTAATATTGAGAATTGAAATTATATACTGGTAATCCACATTTGCTGGTTAATTTTCAGTTATTGATTCTATTTTTTAATAAACTCACACAATAGCTCAATGACATATCATATCCAAAAATTGCACTGTGATTTGGGTTGTGTTCTAATTGCATTTTAGTGATTGCTTGGTATTAATAAAATAAGTAATTTAAAGTATATTGTTTCGTCTAATGTCCTGTTTGTTTGTTTGTTTTCGATTGTTCAGAACACACAACAGGGTTGGGCTTTAACCCTCTCCCTGCTGAAGGTGACTTAAGTTGCCCGATCACATGCAGAAATAGAACACCTTCATTTTATTCAGCAGGGAGTGTTAAGGATTCAATTACATATCACTTGCACATGCTTTACAAACTAAGCATAATATGCTTCATAGATATTAGATCTAGTATTGAATTTAATTCTATTAACCCTCTCCCTACTGAAAGCAACCAGAGACACACTGAAGAGCAGTGCCCATGCCTAATCTGCAAGGAGAGGGTTAAAACTCAATTGTTGTCTTAGCATGCCTGAGGTCTTGGATACAACGTAACTCGTAACTCGTAGCAGTCAACAGTAAACATAGCACTTTGTTGGTGCAACACCCAGCAACATTGTCATTCATTTACACACTTATCTGTCAAAAAATGTTGAAAATGTTTAGTAAGTCTTCACATATAAATTTGATAGGAATGGTGATATAGCACAAGTACATTGGCTTTTTGATAAAAATACTGACTGGAATCAGTACAATTTTCTTTATAAGACAACTTTATTGAATAGGGAAAATAAATTAATAAAAATAAATATACAATTGTCACTCTCAACAGGCTCAATAAATTGGTTAGGCCGCGAGATTAATAAACCTTTTTGAGTATGATTTCATGCTCAAGCTCAAATTTTATATGGTGATTTGTGAACAAAACTGTGAGAGTTGAACATGAAATCATACTAAAAAAGTTTCATAAGATCAGAGCCAGGCCCCAAGATTACAAAACTGTTTGAGTACGATTTCATGCTCAACTCAAGGTTTTGTTCACAGATCCACATACAAAATGATATCTGCATTGCCACTGACTGAAAAACTTCCATATGGAAAGTTTCGACATGTTCACAGTTGGCATCTAATCAGCCGTATTCTGACCCCCTAGGGCTAGAACCAGTAATAGCCACACGCATGCTATTGACCAGCCGTTGTTCAAGGATACCACAAGGTACTCGTAGTTATGTAGTAATGATGCAGTTGAACGATAAATCAATACATTATGCAAGTAATTTGCTGGTATTGTCGTAATTTTGTCACTTTAACTGTAACGAGTAAATGGTTTGTGTTTTGGAATACCGTTCAGCATGTTCAGGGATTTTAAAAAATCAGGGATTATATATTTCAGGAAAGAAAGAAGGAACAGAAAAATAGGCTTATATCTGAAGAAGATCATCAACTACAACTACGTGCAAATTAAACCTGTTTGCCTGTTCATTCTTTCAAACATCGCCCCTCTGCATAAAATAAGTACTTACTCAAAATATTTGGTGATCGTTATATAAACAGAGTTTTTATTACTGGTGCAATATTTTTTAAATTTTGGTTTAAAGGCATAATATCACAGTTGATTGACCTGGATAATGGACAAACGAATTTCGATCTGAGACTAATTGCGCTTG
>JAUTBZ010162476.1:0-10870 GCA_032361785.1 Lepetodrilus galriftensis | reverse complement strand
GTGTGTGTGTGTGTGTGTGTGTGTGTGTGTGTGTGTGTGTGTGTGTGTGTGTGTGTGTGTGCGTGTGTGTATGTGTGTGTGTTTTTTACTGTGTTTTTGTTTTCCTTCACTAGTCTATACTGACAGCCAGTAATATTGAGCATTAGTCAGCTGTTAGTATGCATTGTATTACACTCCAAATATATTTATCAACGTACCAACCTCATGCAATTATTTAACTGTACATTCTAAAGGCGATTGACAATTATAATAATTGTCATGTCATATTTTCTACGTTAGTACCACCTGACACTGTGATGCCTAACACTGGGGTACGCATAGACAGGTGATGGCTCTCCACGCTAACGAGGAACAGCCAAATACCTACATGCATGCCAGCTACCATTTACCTTGTTTCCTTTCTAACTATTATAGTAGACAGCCGAAGTCAGTGTTATCATCTGACTTACATGCATATACACTTATCATCATACCTACAGCAGCAGGTGCTTATTTCTACTGCGTATCCTCAGAATAATATCCGTGCACAGAGATAGCGTAATTACAACACCCGGAAGTCGTACAACAGCAAATCATTATTTGTGATAGCGGCGAATCCTTTCCGGAATAATTTCCTTTCTGTACTTCCTATCTTGGTTGAGAGTAGATCCTGTAGGATCCTTGTCGTTTTGTTCTCCATCCATTACTCATGGGGTAACAGGACCAGACAAGCTGTCATGTGTATTGCAATAATTATGTTGGTGGGGAAAACAGCTTTAGTGTTACTATAATAGAACTCTCCTGCGACAAGGCTATGTTTTGTATCCTTAATTATTTACGCGGTTTATTAAATTTGTTTATTAATTTGTTGTTACGTACGTGTATTGTAACTGACAATGGCAAAGTAAATGTTCAGACTCTAGATGCATAGTTGAATGAGTGGTAAGTGATTAATGCGTTTGTCGCATTTTGGGCCATTGTGATGTCATGAAATAGGAAAACAAAACACCAATACATCTCTTGGGCTAGCCTTTGATAGTATGTGGGTATACACACTATTATGTTGTTGTTGTTATTCTATACCATATGATGTTTACCGTGTTAAAGAATGTAAGTGAATATTTAATCTAATATTGCCATCGATATACAACCATGTGGGTTTGATTAAGTACGTAACAATCTTCTGAATAGAAAACAAGAAGAACCCGAAATTAAATTGTTAATTTAATAGTAGTAATTATTATTTGAGATATAACTATTTCATACTATAGATATTTAATCAATCAGATTGGAACATGTTGCAATACATCATAAAATACAGAATTGTACATGTAAATAGAAAGGTACTAGTAGATATATTTTGTTTAAATCAAAATTCCTACAAAATTGCTTGTTCTGGATATCGAAAGTAAATAATTATGTACTCACCAGGTTCTAATTACGAATGCACGCGTGTCAACAAATACGTCTCCTCAGAATTCAAGGTACATCTCCAATATACTTGAACCAAAATACCAGCGGTCAGCCAGTGAATTCACCCAAACACGTAAACAACTTGTGGACATCTACCTGAGTTAATTAACCACTGACATTACATATTATCTAAGTCACATTCGGCGTGAACCCAGTTGAGAGAAAGAGAGAGAGAAGCATCCGAGCGTGTTGAGTTCAACAGTGTATCATGACTGATCGTGTAGAGTGTATGTATACTAGTATACTGAGAGACTAAGACGGCTTCCGTTAGCCTATGAACGACGATAGCTGTCCGACGTTATGCCACGGTCGCCAAGACTGACGACGGGTCTCTTCATTCTCCGTCATTCAGACCGTCGTTACTCTCTTTGATTATCTAGTATTACCGGCATCGTTGGTCTTGCATTATTTGGCGATAGGCCAGTACTCGTACATGTATTTGAATATCGTCTGGCATGTATGAGTAGGCTGGTATTATGTAAGCGAAATAGTATGTATCTTATTGATAAAGGACCAGTGCGACCTCCCAGACAGCAGAATGGTAGATTTTGTGTGTGTTTTCTTATATGATATCGATTTGATATTAATCTTAGAATATGATATTGTATATTACATTGTGTATCTGGTGTATCTATGTTTCTATCATAGGCAGGTCACCTCGACTAGGGTAACGAGACATGTTCATTCCATTACTCTTGTAACATACGGTAAAATATGGAGAATATAACACTCCAGAGTTATTTAGTAACATTTTCAAAGACAAAGGCGCACTAGACGAGTGTACAGCTCTAGATAGTTTTTAAAGTATTCAGAAAATATTCAATGTGCACACGAAGAAAAAGAAAAATGCTCGTTATATGCTTCATCAAACTGAACTTGTTTTCAGCAAACCTCTATTAACTTTCGTATTCACGAGAAAACACAATTCAATTTCCAGATGTGGTGGCAACGTATATGCGTTCTATCACTCAACTTGCATCCTTTTATAAACAAACAAAAGCCCACCTATATTTTCTAAACTATCTTTTCTGGTACGACATTCTAGAATAAAACGTACGTATTGTTTGCTAGCCATTGACTATCTCCATTTAATAACATTACTGGCTGAAACGCTAGGTACCCCCGATGATTACGTCTATATATGCATTTTGTAGACAATAACAACTGTTTGAGCCGTATATTAAATTATGCGGGCATCGTTTACAGAGAGGTATCCAGTGCACGCGCCATCTGTGGAAATTGTAAATAAAATAGTTTTTAGATAATCTGATCAATACTTCAAGGTTCTAGGTTGTATTTTTAGCGTCAATTAATATATGTTTACTATTAAATTTCTAGTTTGCGTTACCAAAACTGATTCGTATTAATTTATATCTTTATATATAGTAACGAAAATATACCTGAGCTATCTATAGACTGTGATCGTGAATATCGAATTCACCATGTCCTCATTTATTACATGGACAAGTAATAAACAATGTAGAAAGAAATAACATTGGCATCTGTCTGCGATTCCCAAGAATGCTATATGTAATTCCTCCAGTATTGGGTATGCCTGCTTAAATTCTTAATCTGGCGGGGGAAAAATGGCAGAAAAAAATAATAAAGTAATTTATTCAATAATGGTGTGAGTGATGAATTACATATAATGATTAATGTTCTGGCAGTCATAAAATACGTTATGCAAAGAGGTGTTATCTTGCCGTAATACGTTTGTGAATATCCAAATAATTTATATAATCCTGGGAGTATTAAGCAACTATTATTATGCAAATATTGTATATAATCTTGGGATCATAATGCAACATTATTATGGTAAAGCTTTTCAAATAATATCAATCGTGATCTACAGCGTATGTACGTTATTATTCATGTAATTGATGTGTGTTCTCTATCAATGTCTGTGATCTTTATAGAATAACACTTATTGGAGCTACATGTAATATGCTTCTGTCAATTTTAGTTAATGTATGCGTACACATGAATATGTGTTGAAACAATTTATCAAACAATCCTTTGAAAACCTGTTGTACGGTTTGCTTCTTGATGTCAAAATCAAAATATGGATCCCCCATGATGTCCTAGTACGCGGGGGATTGTTACATAAGTCGATATTCTTCTAGATTCTATGTAAACGTAACGTGGTCTGATGACGTCGTATCTTCCGCTTATTAATGTATGTCGGCGACCTCGTATCTTTAGCTTAATACTGTATGTCGGCGACCGACCTCGTATCTTTAGCTTATTACTGTAGGTCGGCGACCTCGTATCCAGCTTATTAATGTAGGTCGGTGACCTCGTATCTTCAGTCTTATTACTGTAGGTCGGCGACCTCGTATCCAGCTTATTACTGTAGATCGGCGACCTCATATCTTCCACTTATTACAGTAGGTCTGCGACCTCGTATCTTCAGCTTATTACTGTAGATCGGCGACCTCGTATCTTCAGCTTATTACTGTAGGTCGGGGACCTCGTATCTTCAGCTTATTACTGTAGGTCGGCGACCTCGTATCCATTTTATTACTGTAGGTCGGCGACCTCGTATCTTCAGTGCGTAACCTTCGTCCCATGATACAGATCTGACCACATAACGGCTCAGACTTGATCGAACGAATAATCATTGTGTTTTTAAATAGACAAGTGGCTGTAACTGGTCCGTCACAACAACGATGCATCTATCTACCCAGTTACTTTGTAAAGTACAACGTTTATTAAGAGGCTTATATGTACGCGTGCCTCACACCGAGACGATGTGATAGATCGACCTATCGCACAGTTTCACTGATGTTGTTTTCAATAATCTCCTTTAGTACAATGTAGTTCTGGATGTGGTCTATTTCCTGGACCGGACCCGGTTAAATAGAGAGGTTATTAATTTGTCTGAACACGAATTTGTAAAAACACTAATAGCATTTGTTTTCAGGTTAATATGATGAAGCGGACTTATTTATAACCGTCTGTGTAGTATGAACACATTAATAACAAGAAGATAAACTAATTTTCAAAAACATTAATCTAGATTTACAACATTCAGCAACGTTGATGATAATGAAGCCATATTTATTTTTTAAACCAAACCTTCTAGCCCGTTCCTGTGCTTAATAAAAGTCAAGACTTCCAGAATGTCACCGGCAAGACATGTTTAAAGGCTGTGTGTTTGAAGGCCATTGCAGTCTATGTGAAGGCTACGTACACAATTCTGCAGGTGCAAGCAGTTTCTGCAGCATTCCATGAATATAAAGGAGAGCAGGGATGAAACAGTCCCAGTTGTCCTAACCTAGATGCACTTTACGTATTACAGCGCATTAAGGGCACCGTGATTCCTATGTCACCGTTCTAAGAATACACACGTGCTGCTATTGTGACCTGTAATTAATTAATTTCTCCGAAATGCATTATCTAAGAATAAAACACGAAATAATGCATTACTGGTGCATGAAGATGTGTTAATGTGTAATCAATCAAGGTGAAAAAAGCCGCCAGTTATATTTTGAGGTGTTCTTTCTGTACGGCTGAATGCGGAAGAATGGAAGATGTAAGTTGGTTAATATCGAATGTAATGTCACTGCGGGACATCTTTACCCATTTACCCATTTGTGTCTAACAAAGAAGCAGAGTATAGCTCCAGGTGAATGCATATCAGTAGTTCCTGCGATAGATAGTGAAAAACTAGAAAGACAAGGAATGGACGACGAAGGAAGTATAGAAGAAGTATCATTACATTGATTTTATAAAATGAAAAGTAAAAATGTCATCTTGATGCATGTTACTCTGAGTGTGTTCGATCTCAGACTAGGGCTACCATATCACGTGACTAAACTTCCCTTAATTCAACTATGATTCTACCAGTAGATATGCCGACTATACCACTAGAGTTAGATATGCCGATTGAACCATATTAGTAGACGTCACTTTATAAGTTGAACTGACTAGTTCGATCGTCAACTAGGGTTACCCTAGTAGCTGATCGAACTCCCTCTCTGTGAATTATAGTAGGAACAGTGCGTATCTCGTACATGGCCGAGTTATCCTGGGATTCTATCGTTGTGACGAATTGGACGTCAAATAGTATCGACAAGTCGGTTCAACCTCGTTCCGTTCATGCGAAAAACGAAACTGATCTCGTTCTGAGATACATTTAGATCGCAGACCAGACGAATGATATCGCATCGTTCTATTAAACATCAATACCTTTGTCTGAAATTGCTTCAGTGGATATACTACAATCTTTGATGTAGATTCTCCATTGGTCTAATTATAAGACGTGTAGCAAAATGAATGTTAGCCCCGTCTGGTGTTCTTCATCCACCCACCACCGCCTTCACTATGAAAGCTGCATTTTCTCCACCGTTGTCGGCGACGTGTTTGCATACGTGTATAGAATGGTAAGCAATGAACCACGGGTTTTCTTGTAGACACTGATTCTTTGGAATTGTCTTATATGCTGCCAAGTAATTACCATACTCGTGTTTAGTCTACGATTGTCATCGTAACTTCTTCATAAAACTCTAAAATTACCAAATTGTATCTTAGCTTCATCATGCGACGTCATAGAAAATGCCATGACATTATAACACTAGATAATAATATTACTTCAGCCAGCATATCACATACAATATGTAGATTAATTAAATATAAACACTATGTACATTTTCTGTATGTGTAGTACCATTTCGCCACGTCCCCATACAGGCTCAAACAATTTGAGAGTTTAACATTTCTGAAGCCACCGACAGCAACATACATTAATAATAATTTAATATATTAAAATGCATATGCTAACTCATTCTTTTCTCAAATGAGGGAAATTGATACAGCTTCAATGATATAATGTATGCATAATTTAAGACAACTTTGAACATAAACATCCTTAACTGTGTTAAGTACCTTTTATTAATGTTTACTGGGACATATTTCATCATAGTTCATTATTGATTTCAGTAGCATGACAGGTTGATGAATAATATCTCTGAGCCCGACTTTTTGTTACCCCATAACTCTAGAGTCTCATATGAAATCGGGTTTTTTCATGATCTGTCTCGCACAGGTTTGTTGAAATCAATGGTTCGTATCGTAATACATCACACGTAATACATCACACGTGCATGCATGTCTTGATGTAAACACTTTACGAACCATGATATTTTTATGACGCCAATCCGCTTCTTTTGTTCGTCATACAAACGTGAATAATTCACACTGAAAAATATATTACTCTATATTTCTCATTGCTCCATTCCGTTATAGTAAATATATATTTAAGGAGGCATACAACGAGTTTATAGTCAGTATCATTTCCTTTGCAATTTCGTTGAATGCTGGGCATACTTAGTGTGCGAAATGTATGAGAGATATTTAACGATGATATATAGTTTCGTGAGTTTATACAGTTGAACAACCGGCACTGACACCAAACTGACAATGTCTTTGTTAATAGAATGTTATTACTAGTATATATATATATAGTCTAGTATGTTTCTCCCATGAATCAAGTAAGCAAAAATGAATGATGCTTCAATCATGTTAGTAATTCGAAATGTAATAAAATATGAAAAAAAAACAATAATGAAAAATCAGCGCCACTCGCATGATTGAAATCGACCCGGTAGTGATATGGTAGCCATACTTACTTTCTGTATAAGGAGAGTGACATTATACATTATACAAGCCGATTCATTTAGAGAGAAAAAAAATGTTATTTAATATCTAGCATTGCACCAGAGAAAGGACAATGTTATTTTGGAAGGAATGTATGGATGACATTCATAATAATAAACTTGTTGTTATAATTATGTATTTTGGAACATTTTACAGGGTTGGCAACAATAAGTATACATGTACATGTATTTTCCGCGCAAATAATGACGCAATGGTCATAAATCAAGGGCAGTCATACGTAATATCAGTAAAGCAAACAATACTAGCAAATATAACACATTTAGTAAACGAGAACCTACGGTCGCTGGCAGAACTAGAACAGATGTGCCTCACACCCCTGTGTGATGTAATACATTTAGGATTTTTTTCCACTCGATATCGTATTAAATTATATGGTCTAGACTTCAACTATCAACATCCGATATTTTCCAGTGGGGCAACTCGTAGTTATTACTATTAGTTTGCATCGTGCCTTGACCTGGCTATCATAAACATGGATTAATAGAAAGATGTGCCAGATGTCACCACCGTTGAAGAAGTCATGTTGATAGTAGAAATAACCATATGTGCATGTACTACATTTTGCATATTATTTATTAAATTACATGTGTGGAAATCGATCATGTGTATATGTAGGGCATTGATGGGTTTGATGGGTTTGATGGGTTTGAGTAAAGCTATATTTATAAGCGCACATTATTGATCAGAGAACGACATTACTGACGGTAATGGAACATTGGATATGCCCTGTCAAGATCATTATTTAAATTTTGTGTTTTTTCTGTTTCTGTTTCTTTTTCATTATTATATGTAATTACATGTATTATTAACCAATTGAGTTAGTGTCGAATAAACGGATAAACAACTGAACATATGTAATGCGCTTTACCAATTGTTGTCGAATACAGGGATATGCACCTAAATAATTAGTAATTATCTTTCTTGAAATAGTATATATAAAGTTTGACTAATTAATCAATTCATAGTACGAAGTAACAATTACAACTCAAGAATGCGACTGACCGGCAAACTCAAAATACAATTTAACACAGTCTATACTGTAGTCGATGTTTAATAACATTGGGAGTGTTTAATGGAGGTGACAGATGTTAGTGTTACTTTGGAAATTAGACACCCATGAATGTAAAACCACAGGCTGAAGTTAGTGTGATAATCAATATTGGACATTCGATATTTTAGATGTTATCGTTATCGTTTCCGCTGTGAGTATATTGGGTAGTTTTCGACCATTTATCGCCTGGAATAATGTGTATGGCCATAACAATATCTCGTACATAATAGTAATAGTATTAGTGTGTTACTCTGGTCAAGGCTACCGGTGTTTGCCCAAATAGTACACCCATATACACCACCAGCCGGAACAATCCAAACATTAGATGCCTGTAGAATTCCATCCCCCTTGTAATTCCCATCTATTTCGCTGTGTTATTTCAAAGGATACCATAAACATTTTCAGGAAGTATATTGTGCGTAAATATTGATGAACTACAATGGGTATTTCCTTGTTAGGTTGAATTATTTCTTTAACAAATGAACGTGAATAATACTACCATAACATAATATTAATATTACTGAGGTTATGCACACACCTTGTGTGTAGGTCCTTTTATGAGAATAAATATTGTTTTCATTATTAATTACCGGGTCAATGTTCAGATGTTCTGCGTATTTAATTTCTACCCTGCCCTCGAAGTGTTTAATACATATTCACATACAACAGGCTCAGTTATTTTAGCCAACTTGAATTCAATTAATAGTTTGCCTAGCGTATGAATTGGCCTGTTAGTTTTCTAACATATGAACCCTCCTTTGTCCTGGATTATGCTTCATGCAAATAAGACCATGTGCACTATTGCTGTTAAAGCCTAGTTGTTTCAAGGTAAAATCATGTGTTCCTGTACAAAGAAACATGCCAAGGTACACAAAGGTCTCTTACCTTCTACGCGACCATAGCGATATGGTCTCGTAGGCGATAAGAAAGCTTCGTGAAACCGTACCATGTCTATTAGGTGAAATATGAACGAGTAATAATACTAGTTATTGGAGTTCTCATGATCAAGTTCATTGCAAGAAAGGTAAAGGACACACGCCATACCTTGGTTTATGGGTATACTAATATAGATGTTGACATATAGACGTCGCGAATACAGTAATTATCCCGGTCATTGACGGTTACGGTTAATATTAAAGTATATTTATTCCACGAGAATGTTTCATTTATGCTGTAATTGATATTGTGGAGTGGGATGAGAGATTCACCGAGTTTCTTATTCAAAACTTAATGGCGTAGAGACTGAAGACGCTTACATCGATACAGATCTAATTCCAATGTCCCGCATACACCTATATGATCTACTTTTATTCACTGAGCGTAACAATATTGACATCGCTTTATAGACCTCCAGCATTGAGATCGAACGAATGCCCGTCTTGTTGTTTGTAATCCTTCCCCGAGACATTGACTACACGAGTTTATGATCGATTGCATGTGATCACATGTATAGATCTGACTAGAGTGTCAATCTGGCTGCAAAGTAAATCTGACTGCAATGTCAATCTGACTGCAATGTCAATCTGGCTAAAATGTCAATTTGGCTAAAATGTCAATCTAACTGCAATGACTGCAATGTCAATATCATGCTCTTCCTCACTATATGTACATTACATTGATATTATCGAACTTAAAGTATTAAAATAATAGTTTACACAACTCATAAATCGAATATGCTAGCAATGTCTGAAGTAAACGCAGACATTTTGAAAACTACATATTAACCCTCTCCCTGCTGGATTAGGCAATAGCACTACTCATTAGGGCATTTCCGGTTGCCTTCAGCAGGGAGAGGGTTCAAGTGAATACAGCTTCCAGTCATTACTATATATAGTTTGATCCGTCTCGTCCTCACGGTGATTCTTTTTGTGATTATTATAGAACATTATATTGATAATTACGGTCATTTATCCTTGTCATTTTATCATGTAAAAAAGCAATGGTTGTTTTGATGTTGCTAAACTGACATTTCAATCTGTAATCTGCTAATATCACTATTATGATGAAGGTTCCATCTTTCATATTAATAGATAAGAAGTGTGTTACAATCGATCAAGTTAATAATTGGGCCAGAGACTGAGTAAAAGAAAAATGCTGTAATGCCAACAATAACCTGTACTGGGGATTCAGGACTAGCCAAGTTGATCGTATTTACCGGAATCTGATTCAGAACAGCTAGGTGGTGTTCCATTGACAGTGATTGACGCACATTCTGGACAGGGGGCTGCTCCTTTCTAACGGTTCTGTTTGTATTTTCTGTCCGACGCATGCGCAGTCACTGTGCGGTGTTGATCCTTGGAAATTGCGCATGCGTCGGACAGAAAGCACAGACAGAACAACTAGAAAGGAGCAGCCCCCTGGACAATTGAAAGTCTATGAGTGAGACTTTAATAAAAATATCGGGTGGCCAAAAAAAACCGTCCCGAACTTTAAGGGTTAATCAATTTGTGACAAGCAAGTATATTACGATGAAACTTCACACATGTGACGGATATGCTATTATTAACATATTCTGAAAGTTTCAGGTCTCTATGTCGCATATTTTTTCTGCAGTCGGATAATTAAAAACAAAAGTCAAAATCTGCAATGGCAGAACCACTTATTAAAAATTATTCTTGCCTGATTGCCGTCGTCTCTACCCTGATGGAAAATGTTGTTTAATTTCCAACAACATGGTGCAACTTCTCA
>JAUTBZ010162465.1:0-10871 GCA_032361785.1 Lepetodrilus galriftensis | reverse complement strand
GTACCGTCTATGTGCACGTACATCAACCCATTGGGCTCGGGGTACATAAACCCACATAGATGGTACATCAACCGATATACCAAGAGGGACCGGTTGACAACGAATTTATCTTACCGAACACCAATTTTCATTCATATAACTAACTATATATTTAAAAAAATCGGTAGTAGCAGCTAGGCAGTCATTCATACATTCTGGTTAGATGCTTTGTTCATTGTGACGTCAAACCTGGCTCCCGATAATTGTTAAGTTCAGGCGTAGCGCAACAACAAGGAAAAAACTAGTCAAAACTTATTCCCCGCTGCAGTGAGGAACATTGAAAATAATTGCCCTCGCCTCCACTGGCCTCAGCTAATCAAAATCCGACATTCTTGTGTGAGGCAAGATAATAAAAATGGGCATAGGTGAAATCTCCCAAGTGTATGAATCCTTTTAACTAATATTCGATAGGACAATTATAGTTAAATAAATTTCTGTCACCAACAACGGCTCATTCAGATCACCACCGTCGCAGTTTTCTCTTGTTTTGCTGGACCGCAGAATGGTTTCCCCGCGCAGTTTCAGTGTGATCAGTACATGAGTTTCTACCATGTCTACATTACAAGAAGCGATCGATCGATTGTGGCGAAAACACAGCTGGAACAGCGTTAGGTCCGAATGAACCTTTATACTACTGGAATTGACAAAACTCAACACAACCAATTACATACGAAACTACATCAATTTTATTGTACAGTGAGAAATTTTGCTACAAAAGAAGACAAATGGACATAATAAAATGAGAATGTCAACAATTCTTTACACTATCAGGACAAAATGATTTGAAAGGTGATCAGAAAGTGCAACGTTCAACCTCGAGTTGTTCATTTACAATTACTAACAGAAAAGATATCTACACAAATGTCTCATGAATATTTTTTTTTTACAAGACTAAAATGACCAGGTACGTTCAGTTCAGTTCACACATTCATTTTCACTGCCCTCAACAATCACGCATTCCGCACACAGACGAAACGGATATCTTGGAAACAGTTCATGTTAGTAAGTATGTTACATTTGAAAACCATATGCTGGGTCATTTAACATTAACATCACCTCAATGATACATTAAAGCTGCAACAATTGCCTTGAAGTTGGTGTGGTCCGAACTGACCATGTACAGTTGATGTTAACCAATGACAAGTTCCTAAGTAAACATGGTCCAGCTAGTGTGATAACATGTAGGTAAGACTCGACTTCTCTACATCACGGGGGTGGGGATTTGGGATGGGGGTGATGAACAGACAGACAATAAGTAGTCATTAAATAAGAGGGTGTATTTGTACAACAGGGCTGCTAAAAATTATCCATTGCAATCGACTTGTCTGTATACACATCTTGCTGTCATAAAGCTGGGATATGCTTTACAAAAATTAAAGATACTTGGCAATCAATAGTCATAACTTCTCATAAATCATCAAGAATCCAATCGAAAATGGCCTGTGAACAAAGATATGGGCAAAACCAATCTCATTAAAATCGGATACAAAATCGACACTCGGATATTTGGACAATCGCCGTCGAAATATTTAAGAGCGAAATGAGATCCAATTTTAATTAGATTGGGGAAAGACGAAGCTTTCGTATTTTGAGAACATTTAACTGGGCGGGGCTGTACATACAGCAATGGTAAGCACGAAAGAGACTTTGTCTAAAACGTTTAAACTGGTAAGCAGGGGGAGGAAGAGAGACGCGTCTCGAGTTCATATACACAGTAACACTTAACATGCTTCAAGAAACAAAACATTACCAATATTTACAAATCGGGGGCCTCTTTTAGAGACATGTATCGCCCACCCACCCAATGGATGCTCTCTCCTACGGGAGGCAGGCAGCCGGCCTTGCCCGCTCAGTCGAGTGTGGGCACAGTATCCCAGAAGCGTGTCGTCACGTCGTCGAGCACTACACACCGAGACGCTACCTCTCGCTCTACAACATCGGCATCACTCTGTTAAAACGTCACCTGTCCGTTGAAGTCATCGTCTGGTGCTGTAGCTGGGTCGCGATACGCACGTCCAGGTTACTGTGTCCCAGTAGTAGTAGTAGTAGTAAATTAACATCGGCCGCCATCTCTCGGGCACAACTCAGCTGCCTCCTCCATGTTTTAGTGTACAGTGTTTGCTTTTTTTCCCTTTATAAACATCGATTATTACATCTTTCCTTTGGCTTTTGGCGCCCCTCGCGGAGGTGTGACTGGTCGACCTGCATTCAATCCCCCATAGGGGAACTTCTTCTTATCGGCAGGTTTTAAAATCTGGAAAGGAAAAGAAAAATACATTTCAAATTTGTTGTACCATCTACACCCGCCGATAGTGCATGGTTATTTGATATGGGAACAAGTTACTTTAAAATAATGCACTTTTGATAGGGGTGCTAGACAAGTCGTGATATGAGTGAAAGAATCTAGAAGCCCAATTCAAAGATTGATTGAATTAATGTTTAACGTCGCAGCGGGAATATCTCATCCATAGGCGATGACCCAATTCAAAGAAAAAAAGGGGAAAAAATATATTAGTCGTCTATCGACATGTCATTATATTGACAAATGTATGGTTTATGCAAAGCCGCATTTGTTTGTGGTTTTTATGGAAAAGGTTGTTGACACAAACATGTTGCTGACAGTATAAGAGTTGACGGTTGGCACGGAGAGTGGCAAAACTGACCTGGAATGAGCACATGAGGGTCTCATCCACACTCATCATGGCACCGGCGTTGTCAAACTCTCCGCAGTAGTTGGGGGCAGAGAACAGAGTCACTAACTGACGCTTTGCAAAGAACTCGTATCCATCTTCCACCACCTGAAAAGCAAAACAAAGTTACGTCAAATTTGGTCAACTTGCAATTACATGCTACAATAAATTTCTGATTATTGTTTTATGCCACAACAGGAAACTTTTACCCATATGCGATGATTCTTTTCATGCAATACTCGCAAAAATGTACCGATGCGAACAACAATGCCAATTGGTAAGTGTGCAATTTGTTTCAAAGGAAAATTCGATTCAAATGAGACAACTGGGAAGTGTTGCACAATAAATGGATAATTATCATGAGCACTTTCCTGTTGAAAATATAGACCATCAGATTCAAGAAAACTGATATAGATTAGGCGGGAAGGAATGAATGTTTGCTTTACGTCAGTGGGAATATTTCACCCATACACGACTACCGTATAGTTTCCAATCAACGTACTTGATGGGCCCTGCATATAAGATCCAGGTCGTGTTTGTGTAGGAACTTTGCGACGACTTCGGCTCCGAATGTAAACGAGACTCCACGATCGTTCTCCCCCCATCCCATCGTTTCCTTGTCTGGATCCGACCACAGCAAGTCGCACAGTAGACCTTGGTCTGGAACATCTGTTGGTCGCATGATTCTTCGGATCTGTTCCATTGACTGAAGGTCTGGACTCAAGCCTGGAAACGAAAAGAGTTCAGTGAGCGAGTGATTATGGAGTTTTAACGTCGCTGCGGTGTGAGCGAGTGAATATAGTGTTTAATGTTGCGGGAATCTTTCACCCCATTTGCAACGAAAACAAAAAGCAATCCTGGAAGAATAAATATACGAAAATAAATGTGGTACTTGGAACAATTACTCTACAAAAATGAGGGGAGATGTTTTCAATGGAGTCGGGATCCAATGGCAGCAGGCTATGGCCAGATTTACGAGATCGACCCAGGAGTCGATAAACTCAAGGAAGATTCTCATCCCTGCACGTCATAGCAATGTTCACGACACACATTTTTAAATGTATCACTTAACCCCTTGCCATATAGCTGTCGGTAACTGAAAATGTCATGAGCAATAATTGTGATCAATCCAGCAAGGTGGAATAATTAGCAATCATCATGATTGGTTACCCTGTGAGAAGAAACTGCCATATCAATGGCTGTTGATTAATCAGCATGCTAGACATTAAAAAAAGCAACACGTGTTGAACACATCTGCACACGGCTGAAGAGCAGCCGATGAAGCAAAGAGAACATATGAATACCTCCGTGACAGCAAAAGATTTTCTCGTCGATGATGGCAGCGATCGGCAAACAGTTAAAACAATCTGTGAATGTCTTCCATAGTTTGATGTTGTACCTTCTTTTGCCTGCAAGAAACAATTATACATATATTGTATAGGTGAAGATTCTGATTAAGGAATTAATACTGGGCAGTACAATGCATTATTTGGCTATTGCAAGAAGAACGTTTGCCACATTTGCATGAATATTGCCCATTAGAATGAATGAATTATTGTTTTACGTCACAGCGGGAATTTTTCACACTAGAAGCTGAGAACCATTAAGTGTACGTGTGTGAATGCTATGTATGTAAGTGTGTCTGTGTGTGCACGCACGAATGCAGTGAATGAGGGGTTATGGAGTTTAATGTCTTTGCAGAAATCTTTCAGCAATTTCCGACTATGCATGGTGTGCATTAGATCTAACAAGATGTCACAGTCGCTTTAACAACATAGTGCAAGTCACAATGAAAGTTTACTTACACTCGTCGTAGAATCCATATATTCTGTTGATGCTTGCACATTCGTGATTGCCTCGGAGGAGAAAGAAGTTCTCTGGGTACTTGATTTTGTACGACAACAGGAGACATATAGTCTCTAGAGATTGCTTTCCTCTGTCTACGTAGTCGCCAAGAAATAAATAGTTGCTCTCTGGTGGGAAGCCTCCGTACTCGAACAATCGCAACAGGTCATAATACTGACCGTGAATGTCACCTAAATGAGGAAGAAAAAATATGAATGAATACGTAATGGCAAATGTTATATTTCAGTGATTCAGCTGCAATAAATTTTGTTTCAGACAATTGTCCCGAATGACTAAAACTGAGTAAAAGAGTTTCGGACATTTTGGTAATAATACATGCAGCAAAAACACTGTATTTCATACTAGCACAGCTTTTGATGGACTGATTCATTGCTGACTGCCACTGTGGGAATTAATGTATGAATCAGTGGTTTACGACGCAGTGAGTGAATCTGGAGTTTAACGTCACTGCAGGAATCTTTCACTCATTTGCGACGCAGAGGTAATATTTCACCCATACGCTAAACTATCTCGCTCAAATATGACAAAATACAATGCTTCATAGCTCAAGACTTCACAAAACCATGTTAGCAGGCCAGGCCCCGAGATTACAAAACTTTTCTGAATACTGTTTTTGTGCTCAACTTTGCTATGCTAAAAAACATGACGTTTTATGAACAAAATTCTGAGTTGAGCATGAAATCGTACTCAGAAAAGTTTCATAATCTTGGGGCCAGTACACCCGAAGTAATCTAACAATCACACTTTCAATAACTTTGAAATAAAATAACAAAATATATTGCAATACACTATTGGGTGCAAGGCCTGTTCTTACCACAAATTTTCAAGGGAGCTTCAAGTTCAAGGAGAATAGGCTGACTGAGGAAAATCTCCCGAGACTTTAGACATAGACCTCGGATTTCTGATTCTGTCAACTGTACATTCTTGCCAGGTCTGGATCCTCTAACTGCAAAATAATACATTCAACATCATTGTTAAAAAGATGCACATTAGCAATATCAGATACCTTGCATACTGTCTAGACGTAGCAGTGCTTTATTCTCAGTTATAATGACTGAACATGTCTATACTTGGGACTGAGATTGAACCTGAGGAGGAAACCCACAACATCTGTAGTACTGAATGTTGCAGCAAACCTGCGAGCACCGGCTGGTACTGACAACGACCAAGGATTATATCTACATCTGCCACTATACAGATAACGTATCCGTGTCAGAAATTTAACGTGTGCATCACGATTTAAATTGGTGCAGGAGGAAACCTGCAACAACCTTAGTGCTGAATGTTGCAGTAAACCTGCGAGCACAGGTTGGTACTGACAAACCAAATCTGCATTGCCACACATATCAATATCGCGCAAGGGAATTTTTGCGAATATTGATACCTGGCTCCGGGGAGGAATTTGAACTTGAGGTCGTTGGCTCCAAAGTTCTACCACTGTCCTTTCACTGGTGTGTTGTAATACATGTTTTTTTTAGATGAAACAGCAACTATCTAGTTTGTGTCTGTCTGTTGAAACTTGAAAGCAAGAGAAAACCTGCAATACAAGGTTTTACAATACCGGTGCTGATGAACTAATGAGAATTGCATTATATATTTTAAACTCTGTACAAGTCACCGATATACAGTATGAGGAAAATGCTGACGTTACGCAGTTAAAATTTGACTGCAAAGTCACGATTAGTAACGATAATAAATCAAAGTCAAATTACATCATGCCGGTCTGTTTTGTTGCACGAGCAGAAAAAAGGTCTGGCACTCGTACCAATGATTTCTAGTACTAAACTACAGTAATTAACAAGCATAATAAAGAGTAATACACACTAAGGCTACGTTTGGCACCTAAGTAAAACAACCCAGAACGCATCAAACGACTGCCGACATAGTGTGCAGACTGCGAACAGAAATCCAGACGCCGACGCAAAATGTAAACAATAGAGCGGTGCATATTTGGTTATGGCATAACTCTGGAATTAAACTATATATTTTGACAACAACTTATTTATCCATGTTGCCAATAGGAATGACAACGCGGTTAGTACTCTTTCGAGCATTTCCCTGGCATACAGATAAATACTTTGTCGGCAAGCGATTATGTTGAGTATGATCTCATTTTCGTCCCATCTTCTTCGGTATTACTCACCTTCCAAGAGCCGTGCTATGATGCTATCGATATTTAATTTATCTGTATCAGCCATTACAAAGACTTCAACTATCAACAAATTGGGGTTTTATGTGAAATTATCCACCCGAAGTCCCGATGATGACAGATTTTTATAGAATAACCCCAAACGGAAAAATTCGCAAGGAAAGATGGCGGCCGTTACGAAGGGCGTATGAATTCTATTTCCGTATCAACAGTGATCAGACTGTGAACTATTTTGATTCTTTTACATATTAAAATGTAATATTTGTGCCAACGATAAGAACACAGGAACGTTAATAGTGATAAAATATAAAAGTACGACGACTTTATACTTATTTAGAACGTAATTACTGAAGTAGCATGGGATTAACGATTTCAGAAGCGAAAGCTTTGATACTGCTTGGGTTACAACTATTAATTTCTCCAAGACTACATTTTCTGTCCAAATATTAAATAATGTCGCTAATATTCCCACAAGCGTGTTTACTTACATATATGTCGTTTTAAAAACATGCTAAAGTGGGAAGTTTGTGTTAAAACACTATTCTAATTGCAAGTTAAATTGTGCTGCTTTTGTACGTGTGGGTTTTTTTAATACAAATTTTCTACTTAACAGGAAATATGCTATTTTATCTTCTAATGCTATCCCTCACACTGCCCCATAATGTTTGCAGGGGCAAAAAGTGGGTTAGTGCAGCAGCGTTATATTATATATAGGCATCTGTAGTTTCCATGTAGAAATATTTTGATATCACACCTTTGGATATTTAGAAACGTTTCCAGCATATCATTACTAGCTACTAATCAGTGCTAATAGCCACACAGCAATAAATTAAGTCAACTACTAGTATATCAGTACTCAAAATAGTGTCACATGTGTTGTATTGATTAGTATAAATTAGAATCATGAGTGTTTTGTATATTTTGTGTGTATTTATATATTTTCTTTCAAATTTAATTAATTTTATTATTTATACCCACAACACACATATCATACTGCAACAAAGTTATCTGTCATATTAAAAAATACTGGTGATAATTAAACAAGTTTTGAATCCTTCCATCTTTTTCTCTGTACCCCATAATAATAACAATACTAATGATGATGATACAAAATTATAAAATTAGTAATAACAATAATAATAAATGATAAGTAAGCAAAATAACCTAAATCGGGTTCTCATAATATTTGGCTGTACATATAGTGTGTAGAAAAGTGCACCTACTATATATAAGATTATAAATAAACTGTTATCCTGCAAGTAGTATAAACCAGTGGAATTGTGGGTAATAATGGCCGCCAATTTAGCCGTGAAACGATACCTATCAACATAAAAACATTGTTGAAGTTAGGAATGCAGACTCAAAAACAGTATAATGCAATAACGAAGTATCCGAGAACATGTGAAGGAAAATGGATTTACTTATAGCTGTAGTTTTATGTTTCTCTAATTGGAGGAATGTGAAAGAGAATGGTGATAAAACGGAAAGGTCAGTGACAGCGGATTTGTTTACGTCGATTTATTCCTTGCACTTGTATCAATAATATAGCGAAATTGCATTTATCATGAGAATAATGTGGTAACACAAGTAACATAATTAATTTAGTTGAATATTAGCACCATAACATATGCTCTTGCAACTAGATTTGTCCACAATTAAATGTTGACCTGATTCGTTGTTTACATTTTCCGCGCCATGTGCAAAGCAGACAAGTTCTTGCATGCCAGTTTCCATTAGATCATCTTTGATCTGCGTCATGACAATCACTGAATTGTGTCAAGTATTTAATTATCTATTTGTTCTGAAGTGCACTGGCATCTCAGATATTGCTATGCACGTGTTTGACTATTCAACTAGAAGGCTGAGTGCATGTTCCCCAGGCAACTATGTCAACTATGTTCTATGGGGCCCTGGATGGGTTTGGCAATTCGCCATATCAGTTCATTCAAGAAAGTTATGTTTTGAGTTTACTAAAATTTACTTTTATGCTTGATTGACTTTTAAATTATATTTTAAATTATAACAGTAATAACTAGTTTGTATTGCTCTCATGTGTACACACACACGTACAATAAATGATGAATGATAAAAGATGGTACTGTAACTTAGTGAGGGTTCACAATTAACGAATACATTTGAAAGTTAGTTATGTTTGTGATTAGCATTACCGTAGTGCTGAAATATCATGAATATGGACTATCGTGACTAAATAAATGTAAATTTGTTATTGATTTTTTTAAATATTAGTCTTAGATATCTTTTCTTTTTAATGATTATTAATCTGTTTGGATTTAGCATTCCTGTTCAACATATTTAAATTGGAAACTAAATTACCTCCAATGCTCAGATGCTCACTCACAATCTCCTTTATTTTTAAAAGTTTGGATTTTTGGTCACATCACAGGCACTTGTCATAAATATTGGATATCCTCATTTATAATTTCAAGGATTATTAGAAATCCAATATTTGTGACAAGCACCTGTGGTCACATTTTCAGATGTCCCTAACTTGGCATAACAAGCATGATAAGGCTGTTGTTTCCACTAGTATCTATCCCCATTTGTGTGGGTACATGTAGTATAATTAGTGGATTCATGAATGCTGGTAGTTCAAGTCCATTTTAGATTTCCAGAAGGCTGTTGTTTTTTATCCACAAGTTCTTACTCAAAAAAAGATTTTATTTTATTGGTCAAGTTGGTAGTGATGGATACTGAGTTTAATCCATTTAATATTTCTATAAGGCTGTTGCATTTATCCACGAGTTCTTCCTCAAAAGGTTTTGTTTTATTGGTCATACTAGCATGCAAGTCCATTTACGATTTAGCCATTGGAGATTTTCAGAAGGCTGTTTCTTTTATTTTTATTTTTTTAAATCATGCTCAGACATGAGTTCAAATCCATTTTAGATTTCCAGAAGTCCATTTAGCCATTGGAGATTTTCAGAAGGCTGTTTCTTTTATTTTTATTTTTTTTAAATCATGCTCAGACACGAGTTCAAATCCATTTTAGATTTCCAGAAGTCCATTTAGCCATTTTAGATTTTCAGAAGACTGTTTCTTTTATTTTTATTTTTAAAAATCATGCTCAGACATGAGTTCAAATCCATTTTAGATTTTCAGAAGACTGTTTCTTTTATTTTTATTTAAAAAAATCATGCTCAGACACGAGTTCAAATCCATTGCAGATTTCCAGAAGGCTGCTGCCTTTATCCACGAGTTCCTACTCAAGCTCAATGAGGATGGGGAGTGTGCGGAGCTCCGGGACACACTCAACCTGGCTCTGCTACACATGCAGAAGTACTATAGACTGCTACAGAGCCGCTCGCACGAGAAGAACGCACACAACACGCTGCAGGTGACGGCTCGCGGGCTCAGCCCCATGACGCCATTCGTGGACACGCCGGACAAGTTCCAGTGGAAATGGATGAGCATGGAGAGTTTCACACGGCTGGCGTCCACAATGAGTGTGGAGGACAGCATGAACTTTGTCAGGTTGCCACCCATAATACAGGCAGCGATGGACGGAGACTTCCAGCAGACAGAACTCTTGTTGCAAGAAAGTGAGTTATTGAGTGCTTTCATCTTATGTTTTATTTTAATTTTGTATTTAAAAAAAAAATGTATTTAAAAAAAATAGATATAATTTATTTATTTTAAATTAAAATATTTTTAATTGTCACTTTCAAGATCCTTTCACTTAATTCATTCCTTAACTTACGGTTGTTCTGTTATTTTCTCAACAGATCAGTCATGTGCCAATGATCAAGATGGGATTGGTCGGACAGCACTTACTTATGCAGTTCATTTTGACCATCCTGATATTGTCAGCTGTTTACTGGAGAACAATGCTGATGTCAACCTCTGTGCGCATGGTAAGTTGTAAATTAGATGCTTACGGCTCGCTCATACGGGTCGTACTGTTGTACAACGAGTCTACAGGTCGATTGGTGATACAAGTAGAACTTCTACCTTGTCTATTGCATCTCTGTCGTTGCAAATCAGGTCACATACCTGTACGCTGATACGGTTCGATTCTACGCATTAGGGGTACCACGATTCACCTATCTCGCGATACGATACGTATCACGATACCAGGCTCACGATACGATACATATCGCGATTAATTT
>JAUTBZ010162454.1:0-10872 GCA_032361785.1 Lepetodrilus galriftensis | reverse complement strand
GTAACACAAAATATCTTGGTGTTTTAATAAATATTTTAAAAAACAAAGTGGAAACTTTCTTTTGTACTTCAGTATATATATTCGGTTTTACTGTTTCTTTTGTTTTAAATCAGAAAAGAACATATATAATAAATAGAAAAATAAAGGACACTTTCAAAATGTGTTTCCTCTTGTTTCTTTATTTTTTCATGGAAAACCTAATGGAAACCTATTACAAAAGTATAGTCCCACATCCTTTAAAATTATATTTCTTAAAAATCTTATTATTACAGGAAACATAAACTTGTTTGCCGTGTAATGGAAGCATCATAATAGAAGCATCCTCCTCTAAAAGCCATGGTAATTGCCTACATAACAACTGTGCGTGCTGTTATTTTTTGAACAGATTATTGTCAACCAAAGACGTACGGGTAGTACATGTATTTGGTCCTCACCGGAACTTGGGGAATTCTTGGAAATTCTAAAAATAGACCTGACCTACTTATGCGTCCAATACTTACGACAAGGGCCCTGGTTGCATATCTTCTCTGGCGTGGGGACGTCCTCCGTGCATACGTCATTCACGTCCCAGTTATAGGCGTCTCCGCAGTACACCTCCCGCGTCTGTACGCCCATCCCACACGTGGTCGAACACTGTGACGTAGAGACATGATAGTGTCAACACAATAGCCGGAAGTGACCTGGCAGAGAGGTCTTGAAAGACTGGCTACCTGTCTCAACGTGCGTAGCAAAAGATCGCAAGTAGACCGGGGAACCAGTCTACGATACAACGGGTTGATAACTGAACCTCAGTACCACGTAACAATCACTCTGCGTTGTAAAGAGTGCAAGCGGTATTTGAACGTGTTTGACAATAACACTAAGGTTGAACAGCGATCGACACCGGTGTCGACCCAAATTAACCACTAGCGTATCTATAGGTCCTAGTAGTAGATCGTAGTGTGGACGCATACTAGGAGTAGAAACAAACTTAAATATCAATATACGCTATAGTTCAAGGTAGTATAATACCGGAACTCACATACAATTGTTAAAATGGATTTTGAAAAAAAACACCACAACAATAAACGCCTCTTCACAAGGTCAAGGAGGTCGAGCGAAACACAAACCTCCGTCCATTCCCCAGCTGTCCAGTTCATGATGCACGGTCCAATGTCGCAAGGCGTGGTAACTTCCGGTCGCTGGACGTGGTCGCAGGGTGGTGGGTCAACAGTTTCATTGTCCGAGTCAAGATGACCACAGTAAACCTGCCTAGTCTGAATACCAGGGCCGCATGTGGTCGAGCACTGTCTTAGAGAGAGGCCATGTTTTACTGTTGGCTTGTTTACCATGCCAAGAACATGCTGCGTGAGTTATGTTGGCATTATATTTTTTTTACTATTGTGAAACTGATGTAAGGGCGACCTATATGTATAGGGGAAAGCATGCGGATGTGATATGGCACCATTCAAAAACGCACGTATAAAATCGTGTGGTCAAGTTTTAAGGCATGTTTCAGAACCCAGAGAAGAAAATAGTTCTGTATGTGAATTGCTTAGCCATGCACGCTATACGGTAAGGAATGAGACAATGGAAGACTCCAAGAAATGACGCATTATATGTGATCATAAAGATGACCGTACCTCGCTCCATTCTCCGACCGTCCAGTTCAAAGGGCATGACCCTAGGTCACATGGTGCCGCGTAGTCAGGCGTAGGAATATGTGCGCAGTCGTCATAGTCAGCGTAGTCGTAATCTCCGCCGCAGTATATATCTCTAGTCTTTGTCCCAGTGCCACACGAGACGGAACACTGTCGATAGTACAGATCAGAATTGCTAAGTATCTGCTGAACCGGAAGTGCATCAGTGGGGTGACATGCAGTACCGTTGGATAATAATTCAACTTAAATATGCTATAGCACAGTTTATGACGTGCATTATTATATCAATCGTGAGAATACTTCTGGCGATGTGTGGTAGAGGTGCAGGACAAAGAAAAATGTATGCTTTACGTCTGTCCATTCTCCAACTGTCCAGTTGAGGACGCACGGAGAGTGTTCACACTCCATGGTGTAGTCGGGCGTAGGGACGCTTTCACACAAAACGGGGTCGATGTAGTTATCGTAGTCTCCGTATTCGTACGCGTCGCCGCAGTAGACGTCTCTGGTCTTCTGGCCACGCCCACAGGTGGTGGAGCACTGCCGGTAAAACAGAGGCTGTATTCTGTTCACGACATTACGGGTGTGAGTGACAGGTCATGGAACATGCGCAGTGAGTACTTCAATCGAATGACAGGAGTGTAGCAATATGTGAAAAATTAGAATTAATAATTAAATTGAAGTACTTCTTCATCTGAACGGCTTTTCCACATAGAAAGTTTTAATGTGAACATGTTAAAAGACGAAAATATTATGTATATTTGTAATGCATCGATCGCTATCTTAAGTTCTCACTCGAGTATACTCCTGACCTTTCCCGACCTTTCTCTGGTGAAACACGAAGTGTTCTATTGGGAATTGTATTACTCGAGTGTCACTCTAAGGTCGATCGAGTGAATAAATCTATTACAGCCAGAAAAGAGCAGCTCTTGACGCTGAGTGTCACTAGGAAGAAGTCCTACTGTTGGTGTGATGTGCGTTTCATGCAAGATGGGGTGAAAATGACGGTAATATACCACACCTCGCTCCATTCGCCCACAGTCCACTCCAGGTCACATGACCCTCGGTCACATGACGCAGTGCTGTTGGGAGCCGGAGTGTGCCCGCACAGGGAGTGATCGTCACTGTCCGGAGATTCGCCGCAGTAGACCGGCCGGGAGATCACTCCGACACCGCATGTAACCGAACACTGTCAAAAATGTACGTCACTGAGAACTACTGCAAGAATAACCTAACACCAAAGATACGTGTTTCCATTTGCATTAAGATGTTTCCCTACTCTTTGGCGTCATCAGCCCTATAGAAAGAGGCATCTATATACTTGCTACATCAACTAGCTGGAATAATATGCAATATATATTTACAAAACTATCTCTATCTAAAAGCTTGGTACAATTAAATGTATTACTTTTATCATAAAAGCAATCGTGAATTGTATTTAGCATGCAAGAAACTGACCGTGAACAGCATATGTGTGTATGTGTAGGGGGAGTATTACAAGTCTGCTAGTATTGTCGAGAAATAAATGTCGAGTATCCTTTTGCGGATCATTGCAGGATGCTAGTAGGACATCCGTGTACCTAGATGTCCTTTCACAAATCTCTTATCCACTAAGAGACCACAGCGCTCTCTTTGCAGTGTATTAGCTATCATCAAAGAGAGCGTTATGGTCTCTTAGTGGAAAAGAGAGCTTCGTGAAAGAATACACTGGTGATTTTCTGTCAGGATATCCAACTTTCAGAGTTACCCGATGGACGTGTACTGCACAGAAAAACGTCTAGGATTCTGGAATGTTCCATAAAAGGATCTTCGAAATGGTTTGTCCACTAGCAATACACTCATATATCAAGGTTCCTGTACGAGAATGGATGTCAAGTTGTTGACTCGCTCTATGCACATGCGCAGTACGAGGCTACTACACACCTCGCCCCATTCACCCACAGTCCAGTTCTGTGCGCACGGACTGCTGTAGCACGGCATGGCGTAGTCGGGGACCGGACCTTGATCACAGGTGTCCGGGTAGTCGTAATCGTAGTCGTCGTCACCGCCGCAGTACACCTCTCTGGTCTTAGTACCGTCCCCACAGGTGGTGGAGCACTGCCGTGTACAAAACAGTCCTTAGATCCGTACTTCAGTAAATAGTGACTTCTTGTTACGCACATTCATCGTGTGGATTATAATCCAGAAGTAGTTATTTAATGGTATACGTTCAAATGATGAAAGAAATGGAACGTAACTGATCCCAAAAAAATAACGTATCACAAACAGAAAAAAAAAGGAAACGGGTATTTCTAAATGCTAAGTGAATATATGTCAGATTGCATAGTGTTATTATACAATGCGATATACAAATAGCAATGTGTCTTCATCTCACATTGATCATAAATTGTTTATAAAAATCACAGAACACAGCATGAGGGCATTGGACAGACAAAACAGTTTAGGCTTAAAGTATAAATTAATCGAGACAGAATCCTAACGGACAACCTTGCAAAGGAGGCACCGGAAAACTACCGCAAAATTCTTCAATTGCCAGCGTATTGCTATATGTCTGAAAGAGAATCATCTCGGTATCGACATCACCTCAGAGAAGTACACACCTCGCTCCACTCCCCAGTGACCCAGGCCAGGTCGCATGGCTCGTGGTCGCAGGTCCCAGTCGCGTCAGGAGGAGGAAGGTGGTCGCAGAATGTGACCTCAACGCGCACGCCGTTGTCGTCGCAGAACACGTCTCTGGTGGTAACGCCTGCTCCGCATGTCGTGGAACACTGGACCGTGGACAGTAACGTCAGAGAATTGAGCGAGATGTTCTGATGTCATGATGTGCTGATGTCATGATGTGCCCTTGGTGCTGATTATAGATGCTCTTTGAGAAGGGTATCCAAAGGCGAGGAGAGGCTTGGGCAGGATACAGATGAAGTGAATGAATCAATGAATTGTCATGATGTGTCATTGATGCGTATGGCACCGTATGCTCATTCAGGAGTGAACAATAATATAAGGTCAAAGCATTGAGGGAGATGTTCCTATGTCATGATGTGCCATTGATGCTGATGCTCTTTGGGGAAGGAATCCGAAAGCGAGCAACTACGTTGGTATGATACAGGTGTCCAGTGCATGAATTAATTAATTGTCTCCCGTGGATTGAGAAAATAATGCATTCATGCTGGAGAAATTGATGCTGGATGCATATGCGATAACATTATATGATAGATACAACTATGATGTATAAGGGATACGAGAACGTGCAAATATGGCATCACTGATAAAATTGAAAGATGGATTTACAAAGGAAGGTGATTGATGGTCATTCATGACTCGAGAAAATAAGTGTAATCTTTAACAAGAAATGACAAGAAATATTCAAAGTAGGATTAATGACAATAAAAACAATGCCAATAGGAAAATAAATTATAAAGTAAATTCTAAAGTGAAATATATTAACAATGATACTTGTTGCAGGCATTAGATACAACAAAATATATTTGTTCGCCATTGCGATATCAGATAAATCCTTAAGAACAAGTGGTTCACACACACCTCGCTCCATTCTCCAGCCACCCATTTGACGGAACACGGCCCCAGGTCACATTGCATGGCATCGTCGGGGACCGTGACATGCGCACACAGCGCGTGATCGACGTAATCGTATTCGTCATCAGAATTGTTCTGGTCTCCACACTGCACGTCTCTGGTGCGAACTCCAACACCACACGAGCTGGAACACTGTCGTGGAGAGAGATGTGCTATCTAAACATGGCCGACAATTCTACTTCCTGCGGCATGCTTTTGTGTGTGCAGATTTACTATAGAAAGGCTGTTTTCAAACAGGAAGTCATGTCTTGGAAAGTGCAGTCGACGTCAACAACCACAAGACCATTTCCAACAAGTCGATAGATCTCACAATCGGAGCTCATGGCATATTCAGTATCTCCAATGTTACGTTGTCTTCAGCTTCTGCACGACTAAGGGAGGTAACTATGCGGACATTTAATCATACTTCTGTATTGAATTATATTTTAATATAGCCATATAGCAAAACATACTTAATGGGGTGTCATTGTTCTTGGCGTATGGTATCAATGTGTATCGAATCTATTTGATAAACTAAATTCTTAATATCAGCTTCAGAATACAAACAACGTAAATATAATATGTTCTTCAATATAGAAGGTAGCCACAATGAATATATAAGCAGGATATTTGAAAACAGTGATATACTGTGTAGTGCATTTAAAGTAAAATCGTCTCGTGCATAGTATGGTCATTCCATTGTGTGGGTATTCCATATTTGTGGGCATTACATAGGGCAGTCCATAATGTGGTTATTCCATTGTGTGGGTAATACATAGTGTGGGGATTCCATAGCGTGAGCATTACATAGTGTGGAATTACATAGTGTAGGCATTTATTACATAGTGTGAGTCATTATATATTGTTGACATTAAATAGTGAGCATTATTTATAGTGAGGGCATTATATTACATGGTGTGGACATTACATAGTGACGGCACTACATAGTGTGGGCGTGCCATAGTGTGGGCACTGTATAGTGTGGGCACTACATATTGTGGTTATTGTGTGCATAACATAGTGTGGACATTACATAGTGTGGACATTACATAGTGTGGGCATTACATAATATGGACACTCCATAGTGTGGACATTCCATAGTGTGGACATTACATAATGTGGACATTACATAGTGTGAACATTACATAGTGTGGATATTACATAGTGTGGACATGCCATAGTGTGGGCATTACATAGTGTGGGCATTACTTAGTGTGGGGATAAAACATGTGGAATACCACAAATACCACACCTCGCTCCACTCTCCCACAGACCAATGCAAATAACACGGGCCCTCGTGGCACCATGCGATATCTTCTGGCATAGGCTCGTGTTCGCACGGGGAGTTATCGATGTATACACCGGTATGGTCGTTGTCGGGGGCGTCACCACAGTACACGTCTCGAGATTCCACGCCCTCACCACACGTGACCGAACACTGCCAACCATTGGAAGAATGCTCAAGACCAGTGCTCGTTTTTCCCCCCACAGAATGCGCATGTCACGTCAGGGGAGCTTACTCTGTTTTGATGTTAGTTATTCTCAATGGTTTGCTCAATATATTGTAGTACTATACCTTCAGACATGGACACCAAAGCAAATGTAATAGCATTAGAATTACTAATAGCTAACAGGTGCCAAGTGCCTTGGTTAAATTCCACTAAAAGAACGGCCAGTAATGAAAGTGTCATAGGTAAATCTATATACTTCATCTGCCGATCGATTGCTCTAACGTTGGGGTTACCTTCGACAGATCACATAATTTGTCGTAAAGGCAAACAAGGATATAAAGGTATCGGTGTCGTGGAAGTATCGATAGGTATCGATTAACAATGAATAGATTGTCAACAAACAAATGATCTTCTGGAAACAACCATAAAGAACCCAAATAAACAGCAATGGAAATAGCCATATTTGTAGTTCTAGTGACCACCTGTAGCTTCAGTCAGGAGACCGGCCCGAGGGACCAGATATCAATGCTGTGGACAGTTGTCTTTCCGACACGATCGTGATGCGCTGTCTGTACCGTCACCGTAGTTCGTCGATACCAGCTGGTACTCGCAGGTTCACTCAGTGCTGCGTATACGGTTCCTCATACCGTAAACTAAACTGACAGACAGGGATATTTATATAAGCGAAATAATCATAATTACGTTTAATTTGAACATGAGTACGCATGATATTATAAAGCAAACTAAATTTTACTCAAATAATATCAAACATCTACTACTCTACTACTCTACGGCATGTAACATATACAACATGACATACCTTTCTCCAAGGGCCAACTGTCCATTCCATGGGACATCGCTCATTGTCACATGACATGGCAACTTCCGGTAAAGGGATCGTGTCACACAGCGACTGATCTCTGATGACGTCAGGGCCGTCTGAGGCGACGCCGCAAAATACTTCTCTGAACTTCCGGCCCTCGCCACAGCTTGTGGAACACTGTCAGAGAGCAGAATAAGGACATGTCATCTTTGCAGTACTGCATACTAGTATGTTCACAGAGGCAATCTCATGGAAACATACCATAACTCTCTACTGTAAAATTCCATTAAGCTTGTGAAATAGGAAATCATGCCTTTGAAGGACATTAATTTGTTCTTTTTAATTTTCCAATTTGTTTATTTTTACGGTTTATTTTTCTTAATTTTGTTTCGTTTGTTTCTTTTGTTGTCGTAATATATTTTTTTAGTTTGTATTTTGTTTTGAGGAGTGTGTGTGGCGGCGAAGGAGTGTGTGTATGTATTTGTGACTGTGGGAGGGGGAAAGCGGGACAATCACTTACCTCGCTCCATTCTCCAGGGATCCAGATCATGGCACACGGGCTTCTATTGCAGGGTTCCGTGTAATTCGGCGCCGTGGTCGTGCACTTGGAGTTGACCACGTATTCACTGCTCCCGTTCTCGTAGTTCTTCTCACACTTGTAGAGCTGCGTCATGTACCCGTGGTCTCCGCATTGCTCCGTGCACTCGGTGTAGTCGTTCCTCATGGCCCAGTTGTATCTGACAAATGACCAAGGGGTCGGGTCGGTTAATCCACGATCTCCATGTATATGAGATCGCTACGAGAGTCCTTATGGTCTTGTAGTAGATATGAGAGCTTCGAGATACGATATCGTATATTATACCCTAGGGAGGCAGCTACTTTAATGGCATATTAAAGCTTAACCTGGCTTCGAATAATCGGCTCCATGGCATATTTTCATGAAGCTCTACTAGAATTCCATAGGCACTCTCGTAGCGATGTCTTTTACATGGCGATCGGGCATTTACGAGAACGCTATGGTCTCACATTGGTTATGACAGCTTCGAGAAACGGTACCCCGGCGTCCGTTTCACAACATCATAAATTTATAATGTCTTTTAAAACTGCATAACCCAGTTCATCACCTCCTAAAGTTAGGTATCGAGTTAGAAAGGAAATGAGACTTGTTACCTCGTTGGGAAAGACTTGTTACTAAGCAGTAACCTTTATGACTGGTTTAGGAGGTCTCAAGTACCGTCCCAAGACGCTGACATGAACATAGGGCCTGGACACCATTTCACGAATCCCTTATACCCGCTAATACTAGAGCACAACGCTCTCAAAATTGGATGTTATATATATTTATTTTATCTGGAATAACACACCAATAAGCTATTTGATTGGTTGCTTGTTCGGTTTCACCTTATTCGGTCACATGACCCCCTATGACACGTGGCCTGGTCTTGGCGGGGAAGGTCAAGGTAACTACACATTTCGTCATTAATCTGTTTGTCACTGTCAATGTCGAAACAGTTGTGGAGAATTGTCTGCACGCCTGAAGAAAATGCAATATTTATATGATTACTCTCTTGTCAATACTATTATATCGCTGAAAATACGTATTAATATTAATAATATAATTATCGGTTGTTAATGATAATATGTGATACCTCTAGACAGAAGGGGTACTGTATAATTACGAATACGATTATATAATGTTCATTACATAAATATACCATTCATAATATTACAATGTAACTGTATATGCTTGTCCATAACCACTAGAATTCTATCTGAGACCTATGACTATGAGAAAACGTCCCAGATTAAACATATAAATAAGAACGAATAAATAAATAAAACAGCAGTTAGCATAATTATGCAGTCGCGATATCACTGAATTACCTTGAGTTATATATGTAAACAAACTTTTACAATGAATACCAAAATAAATGTTTTAATAAGCCCCTACCGGAACTAAAAACAGCCGCATGCGCACTTTACCTGTACCGCACGTGACAGAACAATCTGACCATTTGGTAAACTTCCATTTGAACTTAGTCTTCTCTAAGGTATGGTCGTCTCTGTTGACAGTGTAAGAATACGAAATCGAGGCCGGGGCAAGATGGCCGGCAGGAAACAGCTGTGGATACATCGGGGTAATTAAAAAAAGTCTAATTTTGATATAAATACTTGCGGAATCGGAATTAGTTTCGGTAAATTTGGTGAATGTATAATACTACGCTAAATTCATATTATTTGCTAGATTTGTTGTGATATACTAGTGTATATAGTGTTGATAAACACAAATATAAAGATAAATCATGTATTCTTTATTTTTAAAGATGCAGATTGCAGATATGCAGTCTACAGGATTCTTGGAAAACATGGCATGCATTTCCAATTTTAATAATATGTACCTTATCATATTATTAGAGTATAAACTGCATGCATTAATAGATTTGTTAATGGAGAAATGTGAAAATAGCTGATCATAATAATCAAGAAAAAAAACATGAACATTAAATTGTTATGGAAATATGTCGTCATCGTAGTGGTATGAATGTAAGACGAATAGAAACAGAACAAAACTGATCACCAAGAATAACAAGCGATATATCGTAACTAAATTAGATGCCACATGTATCACTAAGATACAACACTACTAATACTGGTAGGTTAGTGGCGTATTGCCTTACTACTACAGACATTCTGCGTATACATACTAGAGAAGGGGGTATAGTTTAGCAGGAACCAAGATTAAAGGCATAAAGTCACGGTTTGTGTAATCAGTTCATGATCAAAGGTTTTTTACCTGAAAATACGTAAATTTGATTTGTCTACACAAGTATTTTTGGGGAAAAGCTACATTTCCGTATTCCCCACTGGTTTTCAATGTGTTAATATTATATTTTATATTTTAGTTCTTATTTCGCGATTAAAATATATATGGAAACAAATATGAAACTATTGAAAACTAGAGGGCATCAGGGAAATGTATCTTGTTACCAAAGATACTTGTGTAGATAAATCAAACGCACATACTTTCAGGTAAAATACGTTTGGCCATGAACTATGTCCACAGACCGTGGTTGTATGCCTTTAAAGTCCATGAGTTTTGGAGTTTTGTGTTTCACCTTCAACTCATGCAAGAGGGAACCAGAGATTTCCAGTTGAATTTGATTGGTCCAGGAAGGTGCGCATGCATAGTTAAACTATCCCTGATTTACTTTTCCTCAATACATTAAATGTTCGAACATGCTAAAATTGCTTGAATTTCCTATGCAAGATGTAACAACACCAACTCATTGGTACTTGATTTTATAAAATGCATTTATTTATTTTTAATTATTATTATTATTATTATTATTATTATTATTATTATTATTATTATTATTATTATTATTAT